>VDFB02178670.1:0-29164 GCA_007258455.2 Sequoia sempervirens
CTGACATCACCCCAAATATCAAAAGAACCTTTATTAAGAATTCATCCCATTTCATTATCCTAGATGACACCCTTTATTGTAGGAGTATTGAAGGAACCTTCTTGTGATTCCTTAACCTCGGGGAAGCTTTGGCTACTTTAACAGAGGTACATGATGGAATTTGTGGTTCACACTCTAGTGGTATGACCTTGGCCAGGAAACTACTGAGGACAAGGTACTACTGGACTATTATGGAGAAAGAAGCTCACGACTATGTCTGAAAATGTATGTAATTCCAACAACATGGGGACCTCATCCATGCATGAGCTCATGAACTCTAGTTGATTGTAACACCTTGGACTTTTTCACAATGGGTGCTCAATCTCATCAGAAAAATAACACTCACCTCATCTAATGGACACAAGTTCATTATCATTGCCACATAATACTTCACAAAGTGGGTAGAAGCCATCCCCATGACCTATATCATGGAGAATCATATCTCAAAACTCGCCTTGAGCTACCTCATTTATCGTTACGGTGTTCCAAAATCCCTTATCTCTGATAATGGGACACCCTTCAAAAACCAAGATGTCCATGAGCTATGCAAAAAAATCAATATCCAACATCACTTCTACACCCTGTATTAACCCTAGGGTAATGGCAAAGTTGAGGCTATGTATAAAACCATCTTGAAAATCCTAAATAAAATGGTCAATGAAGTTGGTTGTGACTGAAACCTATAGCTAAATCCTTCCTTATGGGCCTACCAAATGAGTATCCATATACCTACAAGTGTAGCCCCTTTCTTCTTAGTCTATAGATCAGAATCCATGCTTCCCATTGAGATTGAGCTCCCATTCTTAAGAATATGACTGCAAAATCTTAGTAATGATGAAGAATAAAGGGTTTCATGGTTGAATGAGATGGAGTTACTAGATGAGCAGTGAATGGATACCTTGAACCATCTATAGGTGTATCAAAACCATCTCAAATGGATCTATAATAAGAAGATCAAGATTCAGCCATTTCATGTTGGAGAGCTCATGTTGAAATAAAATTAGAAGAATGTACCAAATCCAAACAATAAGGGAAAATTTGAACCCAATTGGTTGGGACCCTTTTCCTACATTGCAAGTTACAAATTAGGAGCATATCAACTATCCACACCTGAAGGTGGGCGACTATAGGATCCCATCAATAGATCCCATCTCAAAAATAATTATGCCTAAGCTTGCTAGTTGTAAATCATAAAATACAAAAAAATCAAAAAAAGAATTGAAAATAGTAAAGATAAAAAAATTCCTCTAGTGAAAACCACTTTGGGGGCACTTAGGGAAAGTATCTTGGTGAAAACCTAGCAATCAAGAACCTTGTCTAAACAAGCACTTTCAATCCACCATGGACTCTTCGACTTTTTTTGCATCACCTACCATAGCTTTTCATCACAATCACCCATTGTATGCCATATCTCTTTCCATCACACATTTGTGTTTGCATCATAGCTTGATCATGTGTTGGTATCATGTTCCATCCTAGAACCACTTGGCACATTCCTAAGGTTAGTTTGTCCTACCTATATCATAGTAGTCTATCATAACATGCTAGGGGAATGTTCTTATACCTCATTGGATTGAATTCATGTATATCCTTGAAATTTTCCTTAAAACCAAAATATCCAAAAAAATTCATAAAACCAGAACCCATAAACATCCAAAACATGTCAAAAATCCAAAATAGATCAAAAACAGAAAAAAAAGTCAAAAAAAAGTCATCATGTCAAACTACATCATCCTTGAGCTTGAACATAGGGAAGGATAATATTTGATCTACCCCCAATACATTAGGTCAGTCCTTTAGGTGTCCATCATAATAAAATGAAAATCCACATTTTCATACTTCATCAATAAACAAGTTTGCGTTAGTTGAACTATGTGGTCTCTACATGTATAATGTAGGCAAGGCTAATATTTGATCAGCCCCCAAGGCTCCTAGGATAGGTCTTTAGGTTATTTTCTTGGTCAAAATCTTAGGAAACACAAAAACATTGAAAATTTTGAAAATTAAAACATTTGTAAAACACCTAAAAAATCCAAAAAAACATTCAAAAAACTAAAAACCATCCACCCATTTCATGTTTACTCACAATAAACATCCACTCACAACAAATCAAGTGTCACCTTCAACCTTTAGCAAAAGAATTAGACACAAGTATAGCAATTTTAAAAGTGAAAACCCAAATGTCAAGGTCTCAAGTCTAGGTCAATAGGTAAACAAGTTGGTCAACTCTTGGTATCACTATCTCGTCATCCTGTTAGTCTCACAATCATCTAATAACATCATGTCGTAGGATGTATCCTTCCTAAAATGGACATCAACATCATACATCACCGTAGTTTAGTCTCTGCTAGAGGTATGAAGAACATTGACTTGCTTGTGTACTTGATCTTTTCTTATGATTTATCTTATTATGCTCATTCCAATGACCTCTTGATGATGTCTAATCTAAAAGGATTTAGAGAGAAAGGAATGAGGCATTGATCATTATCTTGTGTCTATTGTTCTTGTGGATATTCTTTTAATATAACTTTCATGATAATTGTATTGTTAGGTATGTAGGGAGGATATTTTGAACATCTTTTTGACTATTACATGGGAATTTTTTTCCTTTTTATGTTTTGTTCTGAGATGTTCGAAATGTCTGAAGTACATCTTAATAAGGTTTTGTATGTCAGGTGTGAACAAGGATACTCCTACCTATTTTTAGAGTCAAATGCCATCTCACTAGATACAATGCCATCCTGGTTGTCTGTACCTTGATGCATCATATCTATGTGTGTTATCAAACATAAGGAAAGTTATGCTCTTTACATATCCAGTCCCTAGATAAACAATACATCATCATCATTCATCATCATATCTAATAAAGTATTGATGACTCATAGACTTGTTGGACTTTTGCATCTTCTTAGAATCAAGGGTTGATCCCTCTCATTCTTCTATCCTCTTTCAAGCTAACATGGTATCATGTCATCCACAAACTATCTGTATTTTGCATAATCATGGCATATAATCAAAATACGTAACATCATCCATCTTGTATGCATTGCATCATCATTTAAGTTGATTCGGATAATATAGATTTGTTATTCTAAGCATCTTAAAAACATCTCATTTGCATCATCATCATAATATAGATCTATTAGTCTAACCTTCTCATTTCACCATCTTGAACCTTTTTGTTGTGAGCTCAACCTAAAACCAAATTTTTGCCCAATCTCTCAAGGAGGCAGTGTACCAATGTAATTCCTTCAATTGGGGCAATAGTGGGGCATTAAAAAAAAAAGTAAAATATTTGAATTTCAATCTTGGCAGCGTCATTCTTTGAACCAACATACCTGGTACATTGCTTTAAAGAGGGAAAAATTGTAGATGCTAAAATTATCATCAAATTCTTCTATTAATCAAATAAATAAATTTATCATATTAATTCACTAATGTTCATCATGTTGATTTAAATAAATCAATTTATTTAATCAAATCCCTAAAGTCCTCTCATCTGATTTAATAAATCAAATTATTTAAATCTAATGTCAAATCCTCTAATTCCTTCAAGTTAATTATTTTTTGATTAATTAACTCCTAATTCTAATTTCCCATTCTCTAGATTTTGACTCAACCTTGGTCAAACCCAACCCCTGATTAACTAACCCACTTGCACATGAAAATAATTCTTTTAATTAAATAATTACCCTATTTTCCCTCACAAAAGCATATTCTTTGGGAATATTCCTCCAATAACTCCACTTATTTGAATTTCTTACCACATGCATTAGCTTCTCTTACATCTCAACCACATGCATTAATCTCTCTTACATCCTCACCCATATCCTTTTAAATCCTCAACCATATGCATTTATTTCTCTTTCATCCTCTTTAGTTGCACATTCCCCAAAATGTGCTCCACCTTCATCCAATAAACTTGTGACAAGTGTCACAATCTTCTTGTCTCTCCTTTAGTCTCACATTCCTCCAATCTCTCCATTCTTCAACTCTTCAGCCCTATAAATAGAAGCATTCTCTTCACAATATGGATCAACAATCTTAAGCATTCTAACTATAGGAACTTGCATCTTCATCACATTTTGTTCATTATCATTGGAAGCTTATCAAGGGGCTAGGAAAGGGAATCCTTTGCAAATCAAAGTATCACCACTCACACTATGGGATAGGGTTTGACATGTTTTCATATGATTTCATCTAGCTACTTTGATAAAAAAAAAAATCTTTTTTTCATATGCATCATGGTCAAGTATCTCATAGGAGTACTCTATTTGCCTTGTTTAAATTAAATGGTACTAATATTTGTCATTGTTTAAGAATTTTGAAGATTTGTGCCCACAGTAATGTCAACACAAAATTTAGAAGAAAACTCACAAGAACCTACATCATCTACTTTAGAAGAAGACTCAAGCTATACAAAAAAAATTTATGAGATAAATTATCAACAACCACCAAACCTAGAAGAAATGGAAATACTTTATGGGAAAGGCTATGAGTTCATGAAACAACTTGGTTATAGTGGAAATAGATGTGGAAAGAAATAACAAGGCATTTATGTTGCTATAGAACCTAATACACATGAAACAAAAAGTGGTTTGGTATATTTTCCTTCTAAGATCACACAATCAATGAAAAGACCCTCCCTAAACATCAACACTATCATGCATAATCCTAAAACAATTGTCACCTTGAAGCATCTAGAATTGATTGATACAACTTGTGAAGCATCAATGGATTTTTCCAAAGATGATGAAGCCTTGAAAGAGATGATACAATTTTATGACAAACCATTTACTCCTAAAAAGAAACATGTTACATGTACTATGATTAGTACCAAGCAAAAAGACGAAGGAGAGGAAAGTAGTGAAATTGATAGGAACAAAGAAGAATACAACCCTGAATTTTCAAAATAAAATACACTTCCTTTAGGAGATACAGTAGACATATCAATAGATGTTAACACTAATGAGAAAGTGATTAAGATAGGAAAGTTCCTTGATTATGAAAACCAAGAGGGCTATGCAACTTTACTTCATAACTTTCTTGAACTTTTTTTCTTGGACTTATTTGGATATGTCGAGAATTGACCCTAAGATTGTAACACACAAAATAGTCCTCCTAGAAAATGTTAAACTTGTTAGACAAAAGATTTGAAATATGAACCCTAAGATAGCCTTATTGGTTAAGGTCAAGATTGAAAAGCTCCATGAATTTTGCTTTATACATCCTATAGATTATTCTCCTTGGATCTCAAACATTGTCATAGTTGTGAAACTGGATAACCATATTAGGATGCGTACATATTTTCATGATTTGAATAAAGAGTCTTTAAAAGATGACTTTCCCCTTCCTAATATCGACATCATAGTAGATTTGACTATGGGACATGATTTTTTTTCATTCATGGATGAACTTTATAGATATAATGAAATCTTTATTAACCCTCAAGATCAATACAAAATAACATTTCCAATAGCTTGGGGAACATTTTGTTGGGTCATGATGCCTTTTGGATTGAAGAATGTAGGTGCAGAACACCCTTACTCTAAATGTAGCTAAAAGGCTAAATTTTAAAAATTGAATCTTTGAATGTAAAATGTATGTAAAAGAATCGTAAAAGGTCTTGGGTGGTTATATTTTAATATATTTAAAGTCACTAAGGGGTTGGTTGAGTCATTTTGTTGCAAAAGTTGCAAAACATGTAAAATTGCAAAAGTGCAAAATGTGAACAAAAGCAAGGATATGAAAGGTCAATTGGTTGTAAAGGGTAGTTAATTAGTTGGAAATGAAGGGTCAGTCATTATTTATGTTTTAAGCGTCTATTTAAGCCTTGGAGAGGTGAGCCAAAGGAAGGCAATGTAAATTGGAATCAATTTTGTCAATTTCAATACCCTGTTTTGAAGTTTTAACAGTTTTCTCCCTGTTTTCAGGCCTTGTACGGAAAATTATAGCCTAGAAACTTTGTGAAAGTAGTTTTATGGTGTAGGTTATTGAATAATATTTCCATTGGTTCAATTCTCACTCATTTTCATTGAGTAATAAGAAAGTTATGATGATTTTTGTGTAGGCAGGCAGTTCAGAAAACGTTTTTCAGAAATTGCAGTCAGAAAACATGTTGGTACGGACAAGTACGGAATGGTACAGACTTAAAAATTGGATATATGGAAATATCTTGATGTGGTGGAAAAAATTTATTCTTACCAGTAATTTTTATAATGCCATTTAAGGGGTCAAACAAGTCATTTCCTAAAAACTGTTCTGAACATAGGGTTTTTGGGGTTGCATACAAAAAAATGTGATTTCTTCTAATTTGTATAGTGGAAACTTCTAAAAATTTGTGGAAAGATTAATTTTAAGGTTTTCTTACTATATCCAAAGTTTCAGAGAATTTGAATAAGTTTTTCTATGTTTTTGGTGATGCCCTAGGCTGACCTAGTTGTTAAAATTGCATGTTTTGGATGAATTTGAGAGGTTCAAGGATGGAAAAGTGTGAAATCTTTTGGGGAAGCAATTTTTTATGATTGTTTGAGTTTGTGCAGACATATTCTAGTATGATTGAAGGTGTGACAAGTTGGTATGAGGTTTAGAAAACATACTTTCTACAAACCCTCATTGAATGGAGCTTTGTTCAAGCCTTGAGTATGGGTTTTTATATTTGCTGCTTTAATAGATGATTTTTCTTGAGAAAGATGATTGAGTTGATAGTTTTATGAGTTGATTCAATGCTTCCTCTAGTTATTTGTGGTTTTGGAGTTGATTTGAGGGTACATGCTTTGTTATATTGGCCTCTTTGGAGCCTTATTTCTCAAGAATGAGTAGTTGAAATTGCCTCAAAGAAAGAGTATTCTATTTCATGAACCTTCGGGTTGGCGATGTTGTAAATCTTTGTATACATGAATGGACAACATATCAATGAGCTATGAAAAGTGAGTATTTCATACATTACACACTGGAAGATTATGTTTATATTTTAGGAAAATCCTTAACTCAACAAGATAATATAAATATCATTCAAAAAATCTTTGAGTGAATGCAAAAATATAACATGAGATTGAATCCAAAAAAGTATGTCTTTCATGTAGATAGTGGAAAAATTCTAGGTTTTATTGTATCTAACAGAGGCATTGAGGTGGGCACGAAGAAAATTGATGTTATAGTTAACATGCCACCACCCAGACACATTTATCAGTTATGCACTTTACAAGGAAGAATTCAGGCTATCCAAAATTTTGTAGCATCCTTAGCAGATTGAATGTTAGCATTTACACATCTCCTTAAGAAAGAATTTTAGTTTATGTGGAATGTAGATTGTAAACAGGATTTTGAAAGTTTGAAGGATTACCTTGCTACTCCACCTGTTTTACAACCCATTATGCAAAATAAACCATTCATCCTATACACACTAGCATTAGCCCATGCTCTCACAATACTGTTAGCTCAACAAGATGAAAATGGTAAAGAGCATCCTATTTATTACATTAGTCGAACTTTGAGTGATTAGAGACATGATACACAATGATAGAGAAACAATTTTTGGCTCTTGTATTTGCTACTAGTAAGTTACGAAATTACTTAGTGAATGCTGAAATACATGTAATGACAAAATTCAATCCTTTAAAACATATTTTTTCTAAATCCAATTTATCAGGACAATTAGCTAAATGGGTTATGTTGTTGACTAATTTTGACCTTAAGTTTGTTTCACAAAAATCAATTAAAGGATAAGCCTTGAATGACCAGTTAGCTGACACTCTGTCCCCCCTAGCATTACCTAATGTAGAAGCATTTTCTGATGAGAGTGTGTTGACTATTCATGAACATGAAAATACATGTGAATTATATTTTGATGGATCTAAGTGCGTAACAGGCTCTGACGCGGGAGTTATAATAGCTTCTCTTAGAGAAAAATCTATTCCCTTATCATATTGGTTAAATTTCTTATGCATGAACAATACCACAAAGTATTAAGCATTAATTTTTAGATTATGCATTGCTTTAACTCAGGGAGCCCAAAACATTAAAATATTCAGTCTTGCAATTATTTATTAAACAATAAATGGAACATATCAAGCAAAGCATGAAAATATATAAAAATACAAGGATCTCACAATGAATTTTTTAGAGAATTTTGATTCATTTACCATTTACAACATCCCACAAGAAGATAAGCAGCATGTAGATGCAATGGTGAGTGCAGATTATATAATATCTACTCAAGAGCCTTGAAAATATTTCACATTTGTTTTCCATACAATTATGAAACCATAAATTGATTCTAAAGCAGATGAAGTATTAGAAATCACCATGGAAAGCTCTAGTTAATGGTACACACTGAGATTTAATTATTTAAAAAATGGTACCTTTCCTGAGCCAACAACAAAGAATACTAGAGCCCACCTTTAGAAACTTGCATCTAAGTACATAATTCTTGTTGATATGTTGTATAGGAGCTCCTTTGATGGTCTCTTACTTATATGCCTTAAATAGTTTAAAATCCCCATAGCACTTGAGAAATCCCATTCAAGTGCTTGTGGAGGAAATTTTGGAGGAAGATTGTTAGTTCGAAAGTTAGTTCATATAGGATACTATTGGAGGAATATGGAACAAGATTGCTTTGCATATGTTAAGAAATGACACAAATATCAATAACATAGTAGACTAATTCATACTATTGCTTTTGAGCTTCATGCACAAGTTCCTATTTATCCTTTCTCAGTGTGGGGCCTAGATATCATTGGAAAAATTTCACCCCTTCCTCCATCAGACATACATTTATGTTTAGGTGAAAAATATGCTTCACCAAAATGAATCAACAAAGTGATGAACCACTAATTTTTCTAAAACCCTAAATACTACAATTATGTGTACAATAAGATACAAATAACAATCATAAATGATACCTAACTATTATAGCAACTATGAGGAAATATTTTAGATCATAAAAGCTATGTACCTTGTCAAAAAATTATTTTTAGCCTAAAGAGGACTCATTCTCCTTCAGTGGTGAATGGGTCCTTGTTAGGATTTCTAAAATTGAGATCAGGGTCCTATTCCTTGATGTCTACACTATAAAATTCCCATTTATCGGCTTCTAGATTTTTGAAGGTGATTTTGTATCTTCAAATATTTTATTTTGCACTTTAGATGACAACTTTTGCAACTTGACAAATTTGACAATTTTGCTTCAAAATTTCTCCACTTAATCTTCAACTTGTAAATCTACAATCACACACTCAAGATGAAGAAAAAATTGTTGGTTTTTAGTGAACAGGGGTTTACCTTGGTCAAACCCCTTGTAGGTAATTCAACCAAATGATTAAATAAATGAAATGAATTATGAAACACAAAATATGCAATTGATGTCACCTTGGATGATGTCTTGTGAAACAAATTTGAAAACTAGCATGTAGTGGCCATGAATAATGTAGATCTTGATCCTTGAATATGATGTGTAACAATGCTTGCAAGTAGATCTTCAATGCTACATCCACTTTCTTAGCTCAACAACATACATGAATGCATAAAGCCCTTGTCATGATGATATGATCTTGAATTTCTGCAATATTTAACCTTTGAAATTTTCCTTGAAATGCCTTGAAAGTGCCCTTGTGAACTCCAATTTTCTATAATGTGTGAATTCTTGAAAGTATAGGATCTAACTATGTGAATTAACCCCTTATTTATACTAAATTAGGATATTAACCCCAAAATTTAAACAATTAAGGCTGACACAAGATCTAGAAGTTTAAATCATTAAATTCCTACCAAAATTAAATTTAAAATGGGGGTCATCATTAAGGAAGAACCCATTTTCCACCTAGGGCGAATGGGTCCTAGCTTAGTTTTCCAAGACCTAACCTCGAGGGATGGAAAGAGAATTAAAAACACATTGAATAGATCAACTTAGAAAGGGGGTCCTATTAAGGGAGGACCCATTCCCCACCTAGGGTGAGTGTGTCTTAGAACCACTTTCTAGGACCTAAATTTACCGAATTAAATGTTTTATTAGTTAAATTATGGGTTTTGGGATAGATCTTCAAGAGATGTTAAAAATAAGGTTTAAATTTGAATTAAAGGGGTTAATTAACTATAATTAATCACAATTAATTAAGAAAACCCTAGATAAATGTGAAATTTCTTTACAACACTTACATAAGGTACAAAGTTAAGTATATTCTATTAAGAAGTGGCCCATTAAGCTTAATTAAGTAAATAAATCCTAGAAAAGTGTGACAATGTGTTACAATTATTTACAAAACCTTGGCAAAGGACCAATTAAGGAATGTTTTAATCAAATAAAGGTATTAGAATGATGTTAATGTGTACAACACATTACTACACTATTCCAAGACACCATTAATTTAGTTTTAATGTCAATTACCAAATGAAGTAAGGGAAAAAGGATACTTTTTTCATTATTACATTTTCCCAAACTTTAGTGAGAGGATGATACCATGTCAAACTCACACTAAAGTATACATTCAAGAAAATTAAGTAATCATACCCTATCAAAGGCCATGAAAAATAAAGAAAAATAAAGGATCAAGCACAACCATTCCAACACAATGTGGAATAGGGCTATTTTTCCATAACATATGCTACTCACTCTGGGGTAGTGGAACCTCAGTCTATCCACTAGGTGATTTTTCAAAATGAAGTGGAAAATAAGAGAATCATATTATCCTCCCATACCATACCAAAGTTATCCTCTTGACAACTTCAATAAGGAACCACAATGTAATGCTTTTGTGAATGCTTTTTGAATGTCATGTAAAATTTTGTTAGAAGGGATTGTGCTTTTTTCATGTAAAGGTCTTCTTCTGATCCAAGTGGATACTTGTTTTCAAAAATTTAAAAGTTCCATATGCTCCAAAATTCATCACCATGTCAAAGTGCTTAGAAATCTGAACCCATTGCAACTTGAACGGACCAAAAATGAGCTCGTATGCTCAAGTTATGCTCACACAAAGTTGGGTCAAACAAGGGACTAGGGGCTAGACAGAAAGGAAAAAATTGGTCATCTCAAAATTAGTCAAAAATGGCATCAAGTCAAAGAGCTCGATGAGACGATTCCAATCCCACTCTTTTTACATCAAATGGAGCTTGTATTGAGAAGATATAGCTATTCAAATTTATGAGCAAAATGGGTTGACCATGTTGACATCAGCAAGGTGACATGGCATCTCAATCAATAGTCCATACACTGATGTGGCAGAGTAGGATATGTGGCAAATATGTGGCCCAACCTGGGCTTCACGCATTTCAAGAAATATTGAATTAACAAATGTTGCATGGCCCTATGATAGGGTGCCACATGGCACCCCTTTATCTACTCCTCAGTTCGGGTCATTTTGAAAAAAAAATATTTACTTAAAGTGGAGCATGGGATTCGAACCCATGACCACTCCCTCACCATTATTCTTGCCTACCAATCTACCTAGCATCATGCTCTAACATGTAATCACTGCCAACTATTTTTGATGAAATTCATTTAAAAATAGAGGGGGCAGGGGTCGAACCGCCAACCTCCATGCCCCAAAAAATCATCTTCACCATTGCACCATCATGTGATGCTGAGGGTATTATGGGATATGTTTCTTTTGAGGACTTTTACAAACTGAAAATCCCTTAAATTTAAATATTAATCCCTCTAATAAGATAAAAATATCTTAATAGCCTAAATTCAAACAATAAAAGGGCTTAAATAATATAGCAAAAGATATTAAATGATATTAATAAAGTATATTAAGGGATTTTTATGATGTAAATAGGGGATATGGTTTGATTTTTTAAATCATATGATTAATGACCATATTGAGTAAATTTAATGTATAAAAGGGGGGGACTTTACGAGTTTGGTAACTAGGTGGTGACTTAGGAGGGAATTTTGTATTGTGGAGAAAAATTGTATGGAGAATCTAAGTGTTTGAATCTATGCATCGAAGGAGTGTTACTCTACTGCACTTGAAGGAGGAAGACTTTGAAACTCATGAAGTCTCAACACTTATTCAATTGATGTCTTATAATTATTTTGGAGCATAATCAAGGATCGATCACTCTATTGGAGAGGGACCCAGAGCATAGCCAATTTGGTGAACTCTATTATCAACTTGTTGTTTCTTGTCTTCTCTCTTCTTTCTCTCTTATTTTGTTTATCACTTTATTATTGCTATGTTTTCTTAAGCATTTTAAATTACATTATTATATTTTAAAGACCTTTAATTTAATCATTGTAATATTTATTATTCATGTGCAATAGTCCTAGATCTTAACATCAGATCATCTTCTTAGGGAACATTGTGCCTAATGTCTCCAAGAGAGGACAAGTAAAAAGTGTCATATCATTTCCCATGGGATGCCTCGTTTGCATCATGCCATAACATTAGATCATACACTCTTGGATGGCATGAAACCCAATGACACCACCAAGAAGAGGACACATCACAAGGAAAAAGAAAAATCACACATGAGTTTTTTTTTCCAAACGATTTCATCAATGTATGCTTCCACTTTAAAGTGGTTTCTACACCATCATTGTGAGAAAATTCTTTAAATTAGCCAATTTTTTTAGCCTAAGGCATGGGTTCTTTCCTCGAAAAAACCTATGCCAAGTCATATGTTTCCAAAATAAGTGGAGTCGTGAAATAGGAAAGAAGGGTTGGCCCCACAAATAGATAAGGGATCTATGAATTTGGGGTTAGCAAGTATTTGTTATAATTTTTTCATAGAGCAAGGAACATATACTCATAGAATTGGAAGAATGACGCAAAGAGATAAAATAAAGTAAAATCCTTTTGGGTCATCAAGAGAGAGACTTGAATGTTTCAATTATTTGTGTCATCCCCTAAAGGAAAATGTAAGACAAATGGAAAGATAAAGAAAAATATTAATACATAGAGAAGAATGAAGGTACATATAGAAGAATGCACAAAAGAGAGAGGTACATCAAATGAAAATTTATATGGGATCGCATTACACACATGCAATCACATAAAGAAAAACATGAAAAATAAAAAGAATAGTAAGGCACAGGCGAGTCAACCTAAAGTAGGTCGTCCACCTCCAAATCTCGGTTGGTATAAGCAGAAGGCAGAAAACTAGCCAAAGGGACAATGTCAAGTGTTGAACTAGGACACACACCAAGTTCAACACTCTTAGTAGGAGATTTGTCATCTAAGCTCATAGAAGAAGAAAACAATGTATTCAACTCATCATGCACTTGTTCCTCAATCTTTGTAATATCAATCATCTAAATTAATCACAATAGGAGGTCGAATAACAATGTCCATGCAATGTTCTTGTTTATGTTGTGACAAGGGTAGGGAATCATCGTGCATTGCTTTAGGTAGAATCAGATCTTGATTTTCTATGCTTTTATTTTCTTGTGTTTGTAATCTATGATCAATAGCATGAAGTCTACATCTACACTCTCTAGAACTCTGATTTTGTTTTAGTCTATTGTCAATTTTTTTTTTGTAAGAGTGGGTTTACCAATCATAGGTTCCTTCTCTTCCTTGGGAGGAATAGAAGAAGCAAAAGGAGGTTTCTCAACTTATTTCTCTTTTACTTTGTAAACTTTTTTGACTCTAGGAGGGACAATGAGATTGCTTGTGTTATCTCGTGGTCTATTGTAGGAAAGTGTAGGAGGTTCTATAGATTCTTCTTGTATGTTTAGAAGCTCTTTTGGTTTAATCATTGTTTCATCAAGGATAGTTGGTTCGGTCATAGGTTGAGGCAAATTGTAAAGGGATAATTCTGCTACTTTCTTTGCTTTGAAGTTTTGATATGATTTGAAAAATAAATCTTCATGAGGCTTGATAGGTTCCATAGGCTTAGGCAAAAACTAATCTAGTGAAAAATTCCCTTTTACTGAGGCATGATTAAATCCACTATGATGGATAGTAAAGATATGATTGTAAAATGGAAACTTTAGAAATTTATGCACAACTGAAGGAATGAAATTCATGGTGTGAAGCCATGGATAGCCAAGCTTCACATGAAATTGGTTCAATTATGGAATGATGGAAAATGATATTGTTAATGTTTTTGGTCCAACCTTTAAAGGGATTATCTATCAAACCTATCATGGGTCCACACAAAATCCGTTATAATGCCAGTCCGTGCTTTTGGGTTATGTACCATAGAAAAATAGATCATTGACATTTCATGGTCTTTTGGGTCTTTCTCTTGGCATTGATTTGATCTATTTTTGCTTTGATTATGTTGCAATGGAACTTATGCATTCACACATTAGGTGCCTAAATATTCAAATTATGATGTCTTGTGAAGATTTGTACGAAGTGTTTTGGCACATTTTGGAGCTCTTCTCATTATAATTCATCTAAAATCACCTTTTTATCCTTTATCAAGTCCTATTTCAAAGTGTTGTAAAATTTTGTAACAAGATTTCACACTTTTCTAGGTTTGTCATCACTATTTACACCTTTCTTATGCTTTATTTGGCCTCTTTATGCACTCATAAGACTTAATTAAGTGTATTTTTGAATGTAAACCTGGAAAAAAACATTAAATACTGTGAGCACCTGCAAATCTACACAAAGCTATTCCTCCAACATTTTGTTAACAATGAGGTTAGTTCATATAAATGCACAAATACTCCTATGAAATAATGCAAAATGTTTCCTAAACATGATAACAAAACAAACTAAATTGATAGCATGAAAGATACATAATGCACACCTATTCCATAGTGGATTGGTGTCAATTTTTTTGAAAAGTGACCCTTTCCCATTCCTTGACAGGCTCAAATGATGCAAATGCAATGGTGATGGACTAAGATGGGAAAAAATAGTTCTCAATTCAAGAGAGTAACTTTGCCTAATATTGTAGATGAATTGATGAAGAATGAGGCCCTTCGTTTATAGAATATTTTGATGAGAGAATGGGCAAATGGATGAATGTGGGACAAAGATTTAGCCAATAAGATGAGGCCACTTGTCAACTTGTCATAGGTTGAGGAATGTGCAAGTTTTGGCCAATGTGCCCAAGAGGGGGAGATTCAAATTTGAATTTGTGAAATAAATGTTGAGTGGGGGACATGAAATAGAGAAGTTATTGCTATGTTGGAAGGGACAAGTCAACTTGTCTTCATTTTCAAACTTGAGGGAATATTCCAAAAGGTTAACTTTGTTGAGGGAAAATGATGATTTTATAAAATGAATTAAAAAGAGTTTGTGGTGCAAAATTGGGGAAAAGCTAGAGGATGTGATGGGTGGTTAGATTAGATTAATCAGGATTAACTTAGCTTAGATGATGTTTAGGTGGTTTTGATTTATTTGATTTAAATACTTTTATTTATTTAAATCAAAAGGGATGGAAAATGCATTTGAGATTTAATTAAACAAGGTTTGATTTATTTAATTAAAAGGGGGATATGAGACTTAAATTAAACAAAGTTGATTTATTTAATTTAAATGGATGTGGTGTGAATTTTATTTATGAATGTGATGTTATTTAAGTGCACAATGCTAATTTCATGTGTTTACAAATACAACTTAATTCGGAGACACCCACTTACAAGCCTAGAGTGGGAACCATTTTCCATGGGTGTGAATGAGTCCCTCTTGGCTCCAAATTCAAAATAATTCAAATTTTCTTTTGGGTTTTTATTCAAAAAGACCTTATGTCGGTCTGTGATGAGGTATTATTGGGTTATTAGGGCATAAGTGTATAAATAAGTGTTTTTCCATCCACTTCAACCCCCATTCATCTCATTTTCTCATACACCATTAATTAGAATTCTTGTATTCAATCCATCAAAGCATCATTCAATCAAGCAATTGTCAAGTATCTTGGAGCAGCCATTAACATATCTTTAGACTTCTGCAACAAGGTTTTTTGTGACTTTAGGAAATTTTCATGTTGTTTATTCATCATTCCTTGCTCATTTCATTTCATTTCTTAATTAAGGGTTTTCTTACCAAAGTGGGATTTGACCAAGGAAAATCCCTATACTCTAACCCTTAACCATTTTTCCCCTTTTGCATGTGTGTTTGTAGACTTTATATGCAGATTTGTCAAGAAAATAGGTTTTGAAAGGTGGTCAAAAACTCATCAAAGTGTTTCAAGTCAACTAAACCCTAATTCAATCTTGGAGACAACCTACAACCTATTTTTTGGCAGATTTGACTCTGTCAACCCAACAAGAAGACAAGTGCAGATCTGGACCTATAGAATTGACTCATGAATTTGCATATTTTTGGAGGACTAATTCACCATCAGTGGTGAATGAGTCCCACCTAAAGACTGAAAAAAGTTGATTTTGTTAGAATCTAGTTCCCAACAATCAGAAAGCAGTTTTAGGTGTTTTTACTAGTTGGAGGATTGATTCACCATCAATAGAAAATGAGTCCCACTGGTGATTTATTGTGATTTTTTCTAGTTTCCAGAACCTTCCTAGATCAGTACTCAACTTCCAGGTGCACTCTATTAAACTTCATTTAATTCTATTTGTATTAGTTTATGTTTTTTGTTCATTTTTGCATACCTCACTATATTTTCAAACATTGCATATTTCATTAGTTTTTCATTCATAATGAATCAATTTCATCTCTTAGTTACATTTACATTATCTCATTTAGTCATATTTCCATCAAACATCTCTTTATTTGAGTGAACCACCTCAATTTTCGTGTTATATCTCTCTCCTTTTAGGTGAAGGACCCTAAGAGTGCAAGAGAAGTACATAGAACCACAAAATTGATGGTTCAAGTTATCATATGTTTCTTGATATGGTTCATGAACATATAATAATTCTTCAGTGATCACATTCTCTCCATAGATAGGATCAATGAATATCCCATTAGTGGGATTGTTATTGATTCGGCCAACTATGTAAAGAGGACCATTAGGTACACATTTAAGTATGTCACTTTGTAAGAAAACAATGCCAAGAGGTTGTCTAGTTGAGCCCTTACGAGGTATAGCTTCGATAAATTCTATCAATTTTTATATAGGAAATGATGTTGTATCGACATTCACATCATTATCATTCTTAGCAAGATTATCTTTGGTTTGTATGTTATTTTTGTCTTGTTTGTTCAATTATTCATGAAGGAAGCAACTAAATCTATAAATGATTTGTGTTTCATTTCAATTTTTAAGAACTTTCCTTAGATTTTGTATAATGGGAACCAAGCTAATTTTTATGCATTCACTAAGGATATGGGCTTGTAAATTTTCTAGTTGTTCATCTAGATTTTCAATAACATCATGCACATTGATTGTAGGAAGTGAATTCATTCAAAATGAAGTATGTAAACTATAAGCCATGAAGGGTGGATTATCAACACTATCAGAAAGAGAGTTAGAGCACCTAATATCCACAACAAGTGATAGATCACAGGATGACATGAGCCTCAAACTATGTCTTACAATAGTATTCTTGATAGGACACCAAGTTGTAAAGCTCATGCAAGTTTTACAACCCTAGTGTGAAAAACCTAGAATAGCAAAGGGGCAATGCAATAACCTAGAATGAAATACAATTTTCAAATTCTAAGAAATGAAATTTATTGATTATACAATGTAATAAGTTGAACATGAAATGTTTGAATGCAATTTAAAATTTTAACAATGTACTAAAATGAAGCAATTTAAACTAGATGGAATGAATTTGATGAAATAACAAATCAAGAAACTGAAACTAGAAAGTAACAACACCAAATAGAAGCTAGAAATTCAGATTTTAATGTCCAAAAAAATCAAATTTGTAGCTAACAAGGACTCATTTGCTATTAAGGGTGAATGGGTCATAATTAGATGTTTCTAAGATGTTTCTTTTGATTTCAGAGTGAATTTTGATGCGTTTTTAGTTGCCAAAAGGTACAATAGGACTTGATCAAGGACTCATTCACTAGTAGTGGTGAATGGGTCTTGGTTAGGTATTTTTAAAATATTTTTAAATGATTTGCAAGCTTTAAGTAATATCTTTCAGTTCCAAGTCTAACACAATGAATTTTAGTTTCAGATTTCCTAGAAATGCAATGTAAATATGCAATGAAAAGATGAAATGCAAGGCCTAAATTGAAATGCAATTTTTTAAAATTTTCAAATGCAATTGTATGAGATCTAAATGAGATGTAAAATGACTAATTTTCTTTTTGTATTTTATAGATTTAAAGATATGTAAAACAATGCAAGTCTAAACCCTAGATGAGATGCAAGATTTCAATGCAAAACAAGTAACTCTAAAATGAGATCTTAATTCAATACAAATCTAAATGCAAATGAATGCAAGATATAACCTAGGATGAAAAAGAGACTTCAAAAATTAGAAAATTGCAATGCTCAATATGTCAGGGTCACCATTAATGTTTAGGTGAAATATAGGGTTCACCAAAATGAATCAACAAAGTGATGAAGAACTAATTTTTCTAAGACCATAAACACTACAATTATGTGTATGATAAGATGCAAACAATAATAAAAAATGATACCTAACTATTATAGCAACTATGAGGGAATTTTTTAGAGCATAAAAACTTATGTAACTTGTCAAAAACTTGATGTTTTTAGGCCATAGAGGACTCATTCGCATTCAGTGGTGAAGGGGTCCCTATTAGGTTTCTAAAAATAAGATCAGAGTCCTATTTCTTAATGTCTACACTCTCAAATTCTCAGTTATCAGCTTCTAGAAGTCTGTAGGTAATTTTGTATCTTCAAATATTTGATTTTGCACTTTAGATGACAACTTTTGTAACTTGACAACTTCAACAATTTTGCTCCAAACTTGCTCCACTTGATCTTCAACTTGTAAATCTGCAATCACACACTCAACGAGAAGAAAAAGCTGTTGTTTGTTAGTGAATGGGGGTTTTCTTTGGTCAAACCCAGTGTAGGTAATTAAACCAAATGATGAAATAAATGAAATGAAGCATGAAACATGAAATATGCAATTGATGTCACCTTGGATGATGTCTTGTGGAAAAAATCTACAAACTACCATGTAGTGGCCATGAAGAATGTAGATCTTGATCCTTGAATATGATGTGTAATAATGCTTGCAAGTAGATATTCAATGCTACATGCACTTTCTTAGCTCAAAAACATGCATGAATGCATAAAACCCTTGTCATGATGATATGATCCTAAATTGCTACAATAAACATTGAAAATTTTCCTTGAAATGCCTTGAAAATTCTCTTGTGAACTCCAATTTTCTATAATGTGTGAATTATTGAATGTATAGGATCTAACTATGTGAATTAACCCCTTATCTATACTAAATTAGGAGATTAACCTCATAATTCAAACAATTAAGGCCAACACTAGATCTGGAAGTTAAAATCATTAAATTCCTACCCTAATTAAATTTAAAAGGAGGGTCCTCACTAAGGGAGTACCCATTCGCCACCTAGGCTAAATGGGTCCTAGCTCAGTTTTCCAGGACCTAACCCCGTGCAATGGAAAAATCATTAAAAACCCATCTCAGATCAACTCAGAAAGGGGGTCCTATTAAGGGAGGACTGATTCACCACCTAGGGTGAATGTGTCTTGGCACCACTTTCCACGACCTACATTTTCACAATTAAATGTTTTATTATTTAAATTATGGGTGTCAAGATATAGATCTTTGGGAGGTGTCAAAAATAAGGTTTAAATTTGAATTAAAGGGGTTAAATAACTCCAATTAACCATAATTAATTAATACCATCCTAGATAAATGTGAAAGTGCTTTACAAAACTTTACAACACTTAAATAAGGTACAAATTTAAATATATTTTATTAAGAAGGGGCTCATTAAACTTAATTAAGTAAATAAATCCTATAAAAGTGTGATAATGTGTTACAACACTTTACAACACCTTTGCAATAGACCAATTAAGGCATGTTTTAATCAAATAAAGGTCCTAGAATGATCTCAATGTGTAAAACACATTACAACACTATTCAAAGACATCATTAATTTAGTTATAATGTCAATTATCAAACCAAATAAGGGAAAAAGGCTACTTTTTCCATTACTAAAATTTATAATTACTACAATATATTATTTTTGTAGCATAGAAAAAGTGTAACTTTGGACATTTTCACACTCGTTTGGATCCTTCTTGTGGATTTGGCTTAGTTTTTCCTTGATTTAGTGTTGTAATGTGGTCAACACATTCAGAATAGGTGTTAGACCCTTGTGAATTAATAAAGAATTTTATGATGTCTTGCAAAAGTGTTGTGAAGTGTTGTAACACACCTTCACATTTTTCTAGGAAATTATTAATATATTTCACTTAAATAACCTCTTTTTATCACTTATCAAGCCTTATTTCAAAGTGTTGTAACAAACTTTGATGCTTCTAGTCTTGTCATCAATAAATTGACCCCTTCTTATGCTTTAATTGGCCCAATTTTCCTCTTGCAAGCCTTACATTAGTGTATTTTGAAAATAATCCCGATAAACATCATTTAATACATCTAATTTCTGAAACCAACTTAAAATACCTATGTGGGACCCATTCGCCACTAGGGGAAAATGAGTTCCCTTTGGCTCAAAAATTAAAATAATTTCAAATTTCTAGTGGGTTATTATTTTCTAAGATCTAAGGTCAGCATGTAATGTGGTATTTTCAGGAAATATTGCATAATTGTGTATAAATATAGGGTCTTTCCTCTCATTTCATCCTCAATTTTCTTAATCATTCAAGTAATTATCAATCACTCACTTAAGAATTCTATGCATTTCAAGCATTCTCAAGTCTACATCCATTGGAGCTTTTACTTGCTTGTCTTCAAATATCTACTTCAAGGGTTTGGTGAGTTGTATTATTAACTTTGTCCATTCATCATTCTCTTTTCATATTTCATTTCACTTTCAAGGGTTTAATTACTAAACTAGGGTTTGACTAAGGAAAACCCCTATTCACTAACCCTCAACAATTTTCCCCCTCTTTTCATGTGTTTTGCAAGTCTAGTTTGCAGATTTGTCAAAGATCAAGATTGGAAAAGTTGTCAACAAATTTTCAAAGTCATTCAAAGTTGACAATGCCCAAAAAGAAGCTTAGAGAACACCTACTGGTCAAATTCTATAGTTTCAGATCCAGAAACTTGTTGAGAGTAGAAGTGCAGACTATGAGCTACAAGTTACACTTTTGAATTTACCAAAATCCCAAAGTGGATTGATACACCATCAGTGGCATATGAGTCCCATTACCAAGCCCAAACAAATTTTGTAGTTCTGAGTACCCAATTATCTAAAACTTGTTTCGACAAAATCTTCCCAAAACTAGAATAAGTCACCCAACTTGGTGTATGAGTCCCAATTGGCTTCAATAGTGATTTCTTCAAGATTCTAGAGCTCCATTCCATCCAGTTTCTAGGTGCACACTATAAATATCATATATTTTTGTTATAGTTTGTTTGCATTTCTAGGTCATTTTGCATATCATAGCATGTTTTCAAACATTTTTCATTAGTAGTTAATCTCTTTTATCATTTTTCAGCATCTAGGACATTCCCCTTTGATAGATTTCAATCTCATTTGCATTGGACTCTCAAGGTCTTATTCTTGAGTGAGCCATTAAGGTTTTTGGTACCTCTCTCCTTTTAGGTACAAAACCCTAGAAGTGTAAGAGAGCCATATACCCAAGAATATTTGGTTAAATTTAACAAAATGGATGGAAGCAATTCCTCTTTGTTCAACAACTACCAATGTAATATGTCATTTCATATTGGAAAACATTATTGCTCTCTTTAGACTTCCTTCTACTTTAGTTTTGGACAATGGGACACCATTTAAGAATAAGGATGTGAAGTTATTAGAAACATTTAACATTCAACATTGCTTTTCAACACCCTACTATCCAAAATCTAATGGTCAAGCTAAATCAACTAATAGAACCCTCGAGAAAATCTTAAGGAAAATAGTAAGCAAGCATAATAAGAATTGGCATACACAACTAACATATGCATTATGGGAATATCATAAAAATGTTAGGGAATCAATTGGGAATACCCCTTATAACCTTGTTTACGAAACTGAGGTGATAATGCCCTTGTAGTTAGAGATCCTTCATTAAGAATCACTCTTCAAGGAATTATTGATAAAAATAGCTATAAAGAACAACATTTGCATCAACTTGAAATGCTCAATGAACAACACATTAACACTCTTGAGCACCTTCAAGCTTATTCTAAAAGAATGTAGCGTAGTTACAATGATAATGTCATACCTCATTCATTTAATAAAGGTGATTTGGTGATATGTGAGAATCAACGTAACATCAAATGTTGCCTTGATGAAAAAATGAAAGTTCAGCCCTAATTGGTTAGACCTTATATAATCAACAAAAATTATGGATCTAAAGCATATAAATTAACAAAAATAAATGGCATGCCTCTTAAAGAACCTATAAATGCCACACATCTATGTTGGTATTATGTCTAATCTTTTTTAATAGTGTGGATGATAAAGTAGTGGTGGTAGAGTTAGTAGATGGCCATCTATTTGCTCTAGCCTTGCTTCGTTCTTGACAAAAAATTATTTGTCTTGAATACTAAAGTGATTATTTAAATTAGATATTAGGTGATTACTTTAGGTTTCATTCTATTTAGGTTCATCTTGTGTGTTATGTTAGATTAGATCCTTATACATAGTTAATGTTCTTTAAACTAGATCATAGGTGCATTTAATTTAGCAAAAACATAATCAATATGTCACATCTAAGAGAAACTAGAATAGTTTTAATTAGATCACATAAAGCATATGAAATCATTGAGACATTTATTAAATAATATTACAAATATTATTTGATAAATCACATTGCCATTTAACATTAAACACATAAGCATAAATAATCAAAAATCAAATGATCATATATATATATATATATATATATATATCACAAATTTTTAAGTACATGTCATCAATATATATAATGCTAATGTGGTCTACGACTACTGGATCCCTCAAGATCTGGTGATCACCTCTCTCTAGAGATAGTCCATTGAGAGAAGGTGGTATGTGATCATGATCATGAGCTAACAAGTGCATCCAGAGCATATTGTAGACCATGTGCTCATCCAATCACCTCTCGGTGATCCTTTGCTAGGCAGTCTCTTTGCCTATATTCAGCTAACCTCTTCCTAGAGTGTCTCCACCTTTGTTAGACCTTGAGATGTCTAGATCTCCTCATAAGAAGCCTCGTCTTGGTCTTCGTGCCTAATAGCATCCTCATATTTTGTTCTCTATTTGACATATGGCCTGAACAACTCTCGGTCCCACTCCATGATGGGTGGGGTCATGTAATTTGAGGCCTCATCTCTAAGAATGGGGGCCATTATCTCTATAGTGACCTATTGGTAGAGATCCTATAAATCTCTCACAACACTTGCAAGATAGAAATAATAAGGCTAATCAGTACACATCTTCATATATATATGGAAATTAAAAGCATAATCATAAATAAAATGCCATCACCTAGGTCTCCAACAAGCTATGTAAAGACAACCTTTTCCTGTGTAGAGGCATGGAAGATGTGCTAGCCTCTATGTGCTCATGGGTGTTGGTGCATGGTGTGGCTACCAATTGTGATCTAGTAACACGAATATGAGATGCATCCCCTAACTCATGGGAAACTAGACCCTCATAATTTGTGTCACTTACCTCACTCATTGGCTCCTCCTCCTCCTTCTCAACCTCCTCTCCCTAATAATTGGGGTCTACTACTAAGTTGTAGTCTTCATCTATCTCATCTACAAATAGGTCAGTAGCCTTGAGTCATGTATCCTAAGCTATATCCTCTTCCTCATCCCTTTGATTTGGGATTGGTCCTACATAGCCCATCAGCTCATCCATGGGGACTACTAGATTTGGTCATGCTACTATCCACCACTCCTCATGTGTCCATAGTACTGACATTATCAGTGTCAAATACTAGAGGTATGTCATGGTCACTATCATCAGATTCACTGAAGATGACATCATCAGAGGTGGATCATCTAGTGTCTCCTGGCCTCTGGGCACTCTACACCAATCATCTATAGAAGGGCCATGCTATTAGCACTACCTAAATCTAACCAAAATGTGGCATGACACAATCATAGTAGAAGGTTTGTACTACATAATCATGTTTTCCTAGTAGAAATCTATCCCTCTACATCCTCCTCAGTTGTTGAGTCTCATCTGACCACTGTGATATCAACTAGTAAGCTCTCCACATGAACTCCTCTTGATCAAGGTGGTAAAATTTGACTCTCCAATATAAAAGATATTGTTCCTGCCATGCCTATCTTAATGGATAATTAAAGGCACGGGGGTAATCAATGGTTGATACTGAAGGGAATCCTATCATTTGGTGCATATGATATTTCTCCAAACACCATACATGTACTAGTGTAAAATGCACTATACTATCAACCTCACGATATACAAACCTCCCGAGATCATAATATAAATGTGCCAAGAGGCTGTAGCCCTAGGTGTATACTGTCCTATGGTGCTCCATTCGTCTAGTCTTGTGGACTAGGCCTTTTTCTAGTTGTGCTCCTCAACCATCAAGGACAAGTACTAGTGCTACTAAAAAAATCATAATATGCCTCAAGAGTGAATATTTCACATAGATTAGCCACGATAGCTTGATGCTTGGCCCCACGATATCCTCTCACACTAGTCCATCCAAGTAGTATCCCATATTAGCTCACATCTATAAAATATGACTTCTCCCCTGCAAAGAATATAGTATCACCATGGATAGGAACCTGAAGGATGTGATGAACATCCTCCAAGGTGATGGTCATCTCACCTTTAGGTAGGTGAAATGTACAGGTGTTGACATTCCATCTCTTAGCTAATGCCATCAACATGGCATCATGGTACCTCACGGGAGGCATGACGTATGCCCAGTATAATCGAGTAATCTACAATGTCAAAAATCCTCCTTTGAAAATGTCCAGACTAGGTCTCACATGTGATAAAAATATCTATCATTGAGATGTTGTCGAGACTGAGGTGGAATCTAACAAAAAAGAGAAAAAAAGTGTTCTATAAGCATTTTAAAATCTTAAATCCATACATCAACTATCAAAAAGTGTGATAAAGTTGTTCTAGTGTACTTTTCTAAAGTTCCTAAACACTTTATTTCCCTTTTGGGACACTTCACGAAGAAATGGGACACTTTGCAAAAAAGTGGGAAACTTTGCAAAAAAGTAGGAAATTTTGCAAAAAAGTGTGACACTTTGCGAAAAAGTGTGACACTTTGCGAAAAAGTGTGACACTTTGCGAAAAAGTGGGACACTTTGCGAAAAAGTGGGAAACTTTGCAAAAAAGTGGGAAACTTTTCGAAAAAGGTGGGATAGTTTGCAAAAAAAGGGGACACTTTGTGAAAAAGGGGACACTTTGCAAAAAAAGGGACACTTTGTGAGCTTTTCTTCCAAGGTCCTAAATCAACCTAGAAATACATAAAATATAAATTTGATGCATAAAAACAAAGCTAAGGTATATAAAATGAACTCATTTGGTGTTGAAGGTCACCTCATGCTATCTCCTCTCGCAACATATCGAGTCTTGGGGGCCTATACTCTCATCGGCTTTGCATTTTCACCTACTCTTCAATAAAGTTAAACTACAAGAAGGTAAAAGACAATTAGAAATTACTTTACTTTTTACTCTTATATATGTTAAAATTAGGGTTAAAAGTGCCTTTTGTTCAAATTAACATAATGAAGGCTAGAGAACTCCATTTTTTGTCCTTTTTTGTGTTGGAATTGTGATTCCACTCTTGTTCTCATCAAAGGTATATCATTATGTGGTATGGTACTTGAAAATACCCTATGCTATGACTTATCCAACTCAATGCAGTTAGACTACTACCTTGATTCCACCTCCATAAACCAAGTTGAATCAAGGGGGGCATAAATCTACCCTAGAATTTGACTTTCAGAAGAAGTTAGATAAGAGGATTTTTGGAAGACTAATGAATTCGTGTTGCAGGATGTTCCTAACATTATGGTTTTGTAGATAGCTATAGTTGGGGCTTAATTCTCCCACATTATGAGTATCCTTTTTTGAAATGAGGTTCATTGTTTGGATTCCTTTAGCTTACATATGCACTTAGAGTCATATGGGTGCTAAAGTGGGGGCTAGATGTAATGATGGAAATCATACTCCCTTCATAGAGATAGTGCAATTTATTATTTAATATAGACCTATTTTAGTACCCTTACATTATTACCTTTTAATTCATCATTAATAGGCCCCTAAGACACATTATTTCAGATCTCAAGGCTTATTTCAACTAAAAAGCTGAAATAATTTATAAAAGCATCAAAAATTCTAACAACCCACCCCAAAAATCTAGGGTGGGACTCATACACCACCTTGGGCATATGAGTCCCCCTAGATAGTGTTAATGATATAGCAGCTTAGGTAGCTCATTCCAGCTCAGCTCCCTCGTGGATCATAAATTGGATGATAGCCGTTGGCTATACAATTTATAATTATTGTTTTTCATCTTATGGGCCGACATAAAAGAATTTGATGTTTATCTTTTATTAGAAGATAATTAGTATTCATTTTGAGGCCGACCTTTGTTAAAGGATATTCGAAATCTATTGAGGCCGACTTGAAGGATCTTGAGGCATGCGTATTTATATTCTTCTTGTTTCGTCCATTATGGTCATCTAGCAGATTTCAGTTACTCTCACCAGCCTTGCATTATACAGTCTTAGCTCTCATTCAAGTGCGAACACAGTTGTTGTCTATATGCGGATTTATCCATCATTCAAGAGCGAACTCAGCTAATGATAAAATGCGATCTTGTCTGAGATCTAAGTGTGTATACATCAGCTTCATGATTTAAATCAGTGCAAACTCAAGAACCAGGTTGACGCGATTCTGATCAATCTGCAATATCATCAGGTGTGGTTAGAACAAGCAAGTGCGAATACAATAATACAAGGATGAGCTTTCACAGTGTTGTGCGAATCCAATATTGAAGTCAATTCATTGCATAGTCTGAAGAACCCTCAATGCAGATAGAACATTTTCGGATCTGTATTCTGATACTACCAGGTGTCTTCTAGAATTCATTATTTGCATTCATTATTGCCAGGTATCGATCTTGTGTTAGACCCCTGTGTAATTTGTAAATTTGCCTCTGTTGCATCAAATATAAGAGAGATCTTTGTTGCTGGGTTTTTCTCCCTCAAGAGGAGGGTTTTCCCAGGGTATATGCTGTGTTATTTTGTCTAATTTTTGAATTACTCTCTGTGCATTTAATCTGTTCACCTAAATTTAACATGGTATCAGAGCGGGTTTGAGGATCGTGTTTAGATTATTGCACTCAGTTTATCTCATTTGTTTAGTTTGTCAAGATGGTGTATGATTTGAAGGTTGAGGGTTCAAGTGAATTCATGTCTCATTCAGCATTATCAAGCTGTATACCCTCCAACTCCAACACCTGGATAATCGACAGTGGTGCCTCCCGTCACATAACCGGATTCAAGGAGCACTTATCGAGTTTGGTGGAAAAGGATTCTTCTGAACAAGTCATCATTGGAGATGATGCCAGCTACTCCGTAAAGGGAATTGGGACCTCCTCACTTCACTTGGATTCCGGCATATCGTTTCAATTGGGTAATGTTCTCTATGTTCCCGGAATCAAGCGTAATCTTATTTCTATTTCAGCTTTGGAAGACAAAGGATATCAAGTTGCCTTCTCCAAAGGCAAAGTTCTAGTGTGGATGCAGAACTCTAACTTCAAGGATGCTCAAGTAATTGGAGTTAGACATGATAACCTCTACAAGGTTTGCTCACATCCTCTACAAGCATTGGTTCATGACTCTTCCAGTCTTTGTGATCTTTGGCATCGGAGATTGGCTCACTTGCACTTCCGAGCCCTACCCATTATGGAGAAGATGGTGACGGGCCTTCCTAAATTCAACCAGGAGCACGAAGGTACATGCAAGGGCTGCGCATTAGGTAAGAATATAAAAGCCCCCTTTCATAGTAGAGAAAATAGATCTAAGTGTATTTTAGACCTAATTCATTCTGATTTATGTGGTCCTATGTCTATTCCTTCTTCGAGTGGTTTTTTGTATTATGTTCTCTTTATTGATGATCACTCTAGGAAAACTTGGATTTATTTTTTGAAATCTAAAGAATCTGAGGAAGTACTGGATAGGTTTAAAGAGTTTAAAGTTTTAGTAGAAAATCTTTCTGGTAAACGAATTAAGGTCCTCAGATCTGACAATGGTGGAGAATACACCTCTTGTAGTTTTTGAAACTTTTGTACTGATGCAGGGATTAAGAGGATTCAGGTTCTATAATCCCTTTCAAATAAAATGGTGTTGTAGAAAGAAGAACAGGGATAATTGTGGAAGCAGTAAAGGCCAAGGGATCCATGATCAAGATTTGTAAACTTATGGAAAAAGTCAAAGACAACAAAGATAAGGTTCATAACAGATAACTCATAAGATCCTGGAGAATACGACTCCAAAAGAAGCCTTTACAGGGAAGAAGCCTGAAGTCAGTCACTTGAGGATCTTTGGCTGTCCTGTCTATGTTCATGTTCCCAAAGAAAAGAGAACCAAGCTGGAGCCTTCTGGCAAGAAGGGAATATTTGTGGGCTACAGTGAGACATCAAAAGCTTACAGAATTTACATTCTAGGTCAGAAGTTGATAGAGATCAGTAGGGATGTCACATTCGAGGAAGATGTTGCATTCAGGAGATCCAGAGGGATTCATATGGAGATTGATAATGAAGAGTCTAATCAGGACATGGAGGTTGACCATACTCCTGAGATTCAGAGGGAGACAATGGAACCAAAGGAAGATCTTGATCCAGTTGAACCCTTGGAACCTACTGATGGGCCTACTGACATTGCTATTGGGAGGAAGAGACCTCTATGGGCTAGTCGCACTATGCAAGAGGCTGAAAACTTTGCAGCTACTAGAGGCACATTCAGAGAAAGCAAAAGGCCACATAAGTTCTCCAATTATGTTGCCTTAATGAGTCAGATTATAGAATCTGAGCCTTCCTGTGTTGAGGAAGCATCCAGTCTTCAAGTCTGGAGAGATGCTATGACAGAGAGTATAAGTCAATTCTTAAGAATGATGTTTGGGATATTGTTCCTAGACCCGAGGGCAAGTCCGGTGGTATCTTCTAAATG
>VDFB02178671.1:0-64510 GCA_007258455.2 Sequoia sempervirens
CACATGGTGAAGATTCCTACTATCTACAAATTTTAACTACAGAGTTTCTTGAGTTATCAGTGCATGGATAGTTCTTGAAAGAATAATTCTCTTGAGGTATGTTTCTTTTCCATGCACATTGTAGTATTATGTATATTGTGTATATAGGTTTGTGTTTGGAATGATTTTGCTTTAGTTTGCTTGGTTTTCCTTATATGGGTTGTCCTTGGTTTTGTTCTTTGGGTTTGGTCTGCTCAACCTTGAGATTCTAAGATCTTGCTCTATTCTAGAAGAACAAATGTCCCCAACTAGAGCCACTAGTAGAACCCCTAAATTTTTTGTGTTACACTGATATTTGATGCATATTTGGTTGTATTTTCTAGTCTGGTATGTGTCCTATGGTTTAGGGTTTTTGGTTTTTCCTCCATTTAGGGTTTTGTTTATGTCGTAAACCCCTAAGAAAAATCCTAAGTATTAAAAAACCTTGCGTAAGTTTGATTTGTAGTTGACTAGTGTTGGCTCGTTCCCAATTTTTCCAGTTATGACTTGAACCATTGAACTCATTTGCTTACCAACCCCTTATGGCTGGATTATCGGTCACTACCCGTTGAATTATTTTAATCTTGTCAAATTTTAGGTAGGTTTGAAGTCTTTTAAATATTTGGCACTATATCCTACGTCTGGATCTTTCAAATGCTTAAGTCCATTTACCATGTTATCTTAGAGAAAAACCCCTTTTAAGTCACAAATAAATGCACATGCCTTTAAAAATTCTCACGCAATGGTCCTTGCATCCCACCAAATGCATTTCATTGGTTGCCCAGTAGCTTGTGGAAATAAAATAATTGCATAAATGAACCAGAGCGATAGTAGGTAGGTGACACCTACCCATCCTTGTGGTAGGTCCTACTGACACTTCATGGCATCAGTGATGAAAGGTGGTGATATCGATGACTTAGATACAACCTTGCAGTTTAATCCTGATCGTTCCTTGTGAGCCTGCAAGAGACCCACTATTAGTTCTCAGCTCTTAGAGGGATGGTGGGAAAGCACCATGTGGCATCATCGCTACTGTCCATAGGACTATAGAAGGCATTGAAATATTTGGTGACATAACTTGAACAACTATGGTAATGTTAAAAGGAATGCTACTAAAGAGATATATGTGCATGTGCAAAATTGCTCCATGAGATTTTTTAATATTAGTCGTTCATTGTGAAGGGAGGATAACTATATGAGTGTTAGGCTTGGAGATTAAAAGGAGTGCACATTGAAGGCCACTAGGTTGATCGAGGTTGTTGCCCACTAGCCCACGACTATAGATCTAAACCTTGCAAATTTCAGAGGGCTAGCAGGTGAATTCCACATGGATTCTAGCATGACTTGTAAAGTGCGGTGGGGCCATGAAGCCAATGAAAATGATGCACACATGGCAAGAATTGGGCCTAGTGGATGTTGAGTCACAGAAATAAAAATGTTCAAACTTCTTTGACCACATCTTGGCCACACATTGATCTAGATCATGATGAGATATACGGTTGAAATTCAAATTTGCTAAAAAGGACATCATTAAGTCATTCTAGTTCATGTGAACAAATAATAAGGGTAGATTTTATGTTTTTCTACCGAATTCAAGAATTTTTTCACCATAAAATCTTGCTTTAAAGCTTATTATTGTTTAAAAAAGCATTCAAAAACATTCTAAAGTTGTTGCAGTGCATTTCAAGTGTTTGACATCCTCAAAAACTAGGGTTTTCTACATCAATAAACCAAGATAAAGAGATTTCCATCCCATTGATGGATAAATGGATCCCAAGAGCATAAGAATTGAGAGATATGGCCATTAGGTCAAAAAATGATGCAAATAAACCTTCTGGCATTGTCCCAACCCCAAGGCTTATGAATGTAATCAAGGAATTATAAGGGTTGATTTAACCATTGGAAATGAAAATTAGGGATTTAGTGAAGAGGTTTGATGAGTGGAGCTTCAATCTACTTCCATCTATTTTAAATGAAAATGGTGAGGCTAAAACTTTGCAAGAATGGAAGGACCAAGCAAATAATGTGATAGCCACTCAAGACAAGCTAATTTGTGATGGAGTAGATATGGAGATGTTGAAAAATAGTATGGATAATCTCACCCACATTGGAGTTTTCAGAGTTTGACAAGGAAGCTAAATAGGTAGTCATAAAGTACCCTCCATATGAAAAAAAGGCAGATGAAGTTATAACATTTAACTGGCCTTTTGAGGAAGAGTTTGAACTCTAGAAGAGAAAATATGTTGACATCTTGGATGAGTATGCTCCTACAATGATGAAGTGGTGATGAAATTTTGATCTTATATTTGCAATAATAAAGGTTACAATAGGAGAAGTACAATACATGGCCTGGAACTAGTACAGATTAAGCCTTAGATATATCAAAGTTCAGATATTGTATTCTTCTCCGTTTCAAATTGATGACATGGAATATAAATGTGGAAATGGCTTGGTGTTCTCTCCTTTCTTTATTTTATTCTTTTCATATACAAGTTTTAGAAAACGTGGAAAAGGGTGTATAGCTCATGGAAAGAATAATTGGCACTGACTAAAGAGCCTTTTGGAAGGTGGGAGAATCTTCATCAACAAATGATAAATATTTTTTGTCTTATGTGAACCTCTCCCTCATATTTTGGAAAAAATAACTACCTTTGGATGTACATGTGATTGTCAAATGAAAACATGACATTGTACAATTTGGTCTGACACTTGTTTTTCTTCCTTGTTTTTATAGAAGGGAATTCAAAGCCAATTTTATGGCATTGTTAGTTGATTGATCTCAGAGAAATTTTGTAACTAGGTTTTGATAATAGAATATGAGCATGTTCTAGGTTCTACGAGTCTTTTGAGTCTTGTAATGGTGAATATGATAACAATATTTTCATATTTTGGAATATAAATGGAAAATATTCAAGGCCAATGTTCTCCATTGTATACTTTGCATATATTTTGAATATAAAGCAATGAAAGATTACTTTTATTCATCTTCTTGTATTTCCTTGAATGTTTATTCATGGTAATTATGCTTGTTAAAAGAATGAGTTAAATTTGTATTAACATGAATGGAGGTTTATGTGAATGTATGCATGGATAATTAAGTATTACTGGTTAAATTTCTAGTATAATAGTGTAAGGCATCATTGATAGGATTTTTTATGATAGGAATAATACTATTATGTATTCTCAATTGTGTGATTTAGGATTCTCCACCCTAGGATAAGGCATTGGCCATGTTGGTCACACCCACAAAAGGATATGAAAATCACAACAAAACCTATCCTAGGAATTGGACATTCTAGCAGGCGACTAATATCTTTTCATGGTCGTTCATTTACTTGTCAAATCAGGGAACATATACTTGAAATGGAGCGGCACTGTATGTGCACTAAGAACTAGTTTCAGTCACAACTTAATGGAAATAAATACTTGGAAAGAATTCTACCTATGTTATAGGAAGGTAATGCTAAGTTCTCTAAACTCAACCATACTTTAACCAAAGCAGAAATCATAACAACTACGACTGAGAAACAAACTATGAACTGGCCTTATGCTACAGGAACAGACATGGGGATGGATTCCTGATGCTGCAGGAACAATATAAGACTGAGTTTGCACAGAAACTTCAAAAATGAAATCTAACTTATGATCAACAGAAAAATGAACGACTAACTAGCTAACTACAAATACTTACTAAGTGGGCCCCCTTAGCAAGCATCAACTAATTACGCAAGTACTAAACTCAGAACTTCATCAAATTTTATTCATAAACTCATAATGGTGTACATTGTTCTGTTCATATGTAAACTAACAAAAAAACTCTATCTCTTGTCATACAGACTCTGATTTTTATTATCATACTAAATTTTACATGATATCCTTTCTATCTCACTATGCTTGCTCACTCGCGCAGGAGGAACACTTATTTAAATCAGGAAAACAACTAACTAACCCAAATAGACAAATATTTAGATGTAAATGCATCCAGGAATCGAGGAACAGACTAAATAAATGAACTTATCCGCTCAACAAAATTCAGAGAGAGAATTCAGCATTCCACTCTTTCCATATTAAATGACATTTAAATTCCTTCCCAAAAATTTTGGTCAAAGAGTCTTTGCTAGAATAACTTCCTCGAAGTTGTGCAGGAAATGGACTTTACTGCAAGACTGAGATCAGCTGTGCTTGACTTGATCATACTTTCTTCAACAACCTATGAAACACAAGGCAACAGAAGCGAACGGAAACATGCATAGCAACTTACACGATATTCATTTATTAATCACATATCAGATTTACTTCATCATTCAAAAACTACATGCATTATACCAGTCATTTGGAAAGTCAATTAGGGTAATAAATATAGACATATCAACATGATAGGTTGTAGGTATATAAAAATGTATTGCTACAGGATATCCCCCAATAAAAGGTTTCTAAAGAGTTTAAACAACCATGAACAACAAAAACAAGGGTATTAAAAGTACACCATGATACTCAAATTATGAGCATACTTTGGGCTCATCATTTCGCCCCCTACTTAACTTGATGTTGGTCCTCCAACATTAAACTTTCTGGTGGTCTCTCTAAAATTAGTGGTTGAGGCATGACCCTGAAAGGAAGTTCTGAATTTATAATAAAAACCTCTGAAACTCTGCCACCTTTCATACCTACGAGCTTTTGTATCTTCATTAATATTTGTGGCTCGGTAGGGATAAAGAGGCCACATCAGCATAGGAGGTCTAAATGTCAAGGGAAACCACAACTCAAACCTCTTTTGAAGGCCCAACTATATGTATCTGTTTGATCTTCTAAGAGCTGCTGTAAAATTCAGGGGACTGTGAGGCTCAAACCTTCTTAACCCAACAGTCAATCTCTCCCATCTCTTCTCAATTATGGAGTATGACAGCTTCCAAAATGAGTATGTCAGTTCTTGAAACTCATCGTACACCTATTTTTTGAGATCGAATATTTTCATCCTGACTGTATTATTATTATGGCCATATGCCACAGTAAGCCAGGTTTTCAACATTGTATAGGGGTCTGAACTCTCAGGGCGCAAGGGAATAGGCTCATCCCTTTTTGCTTCTTCATATGCTTCCAATTGCCTACCATAATTAGCTTCGTTTGCTGCCCAAGACATGAGTGATCTTAAATGAATCTCACTAATATACAGAAGTGGATTCCACTCTGTTTCAAAGGGAATTATAAATCCATGCAAATAAAATTCGCACAAAGAATTTCTTAGCCAATTAGGAGCTGCCTGGTATGCATCATAGAATTCTTTAGCAGTGTGAATAATAGGATCTAGATTCCTGTAAATTCTCATTAACTGGAACCACATAAATTGTTCCTTGAGACATAGAGCATAAACTCTTGGCGGTGGTCTACACTCCATAATCTTACTAGTTATTGTCATCATTTCATTCATTTTATCCTTTAACTCCTGAATTTCCTGTTTCTGCCTTTCAATGTCTCTTTTTCAGTTTCTTCTTTTCTTCCTCCCAAAGACTTTGTTGCATTTCAGTCTTGGATAAGTGGCAGAAAATTAAGGTCTACAATGTGACTGGTCTCCATGTGTTTCAAAGAAATTCTAGGAATTCAATTAAAAATGTCTTTTTGTAGACAACCATGGCTTGACAAGTTTTAGGGGGTAATGAAGCTTCATTGGCCCCTTCCAATTGTTTAGGTTATTCATCGCCTTGCTGAAGGATGAATTCCTGTTGCTGTAGTGGAGAAGACTGTGCTTCCTCTGAAATCTGCATAGCTGTAGTAGCCAAGTCATTGAGACTTGGTACCCCCCTTTCGATATGCTCAACTTCCCTTGTCTCAATTTGTTCTTCTTCAGGAATAACAAATGGACTCTGTACAACATTCTCAGATACATCATGAGAGACATTATGTTCAGAACCTACAAATTCCTTTGAAATTATGATAACTTCAGGTTGAGGTGAAGCAGGGGAGACTTTACATTGTTTTCTTTTTGAAACTCTTCTTGGCAATGTTGCAGCTGCCGGAGGTGCTCTCGTAGCTTTCCTCTTTCTGAATTGCCTAGAGGGCTCTGCCTTATCAGAAGATGATGGTGAACTTGTGGTGGCAACAGGCGTTGCTGTAGGAGAAATTGCTACAGGAGAAGGTGCTGCAGGAGAAGAGCATTGCCTTTTCTGAGGATGAGGGTCAGATTCTGGGGTTTGTTCTGCCCCAGATGACTCTCATGCCTTCGTTTTTCCTTTTTCTCTCCTACTGGTAGACCTAGTTTGCATCCGGGTAGAGGACTCTGGTGTGAATGCTGCAGGAGCAGATGACCCTCGCCTTGTTTCCCTATTGGTAGATGTTATTTTCTCTTTCTTTTTCTTAGGCCGTGGAGCAAGTGCCCTAGGAGGTTCTGGAAGTTGCAGGCTCTTTTGGGAAACAAATTCTTACCAGGAAAGAGGTGGCACATCCCTCAAGGAGTGTTCAATCAACAGTTTAATAATGGCATGATGGGCAACAAAATTATCCCTCCCTCTCTGGGTTTCATGGGCGCATTGCTTCAAAAGTTTTAACAAAATTTTTGGGACATTAACGGCTAACCCATGCCTCATATGACTCAACAATTTAAAATAGTAGGAATGTAGGTAAGAAAAATGGCCTTCACATGTTAAGTACCTGATTATGAAAGCATCATATTCTGGATATGAGGGAGGCAATGACACTCACTTGCATCCTTGCTTAGAGACCTCCAAGGGTCCATCAGTTGGTATTGTAAATTTTTCCCTAGCAGAAACAACATCTGAAGAAAAATTCTCTCCTACAGCTCGAAGCCCGGTTACCTCTGCAATTCATTCCTCGGTTATAGCTACTATTAAACCCCATACTATAGCCTCTCCTTCAGAAAGGGTTCTTAAAAATTTTCCTGCGGCTTCCTCATTGTAAGTATTTAACCTCAAAAAGTACTTCAACCAACCACAGAGGCTGAATGCTTGAACTGTTTGAGGATTCTGCATCAATATCTCATGAGCTACAAGTTCATGTCTTACCAGTTGACCACCCATATTCACAATTGTCTCGGCTGAAACTTAAACTCTTTTCTGAACTTTTTACTTTTCTACTCTGCTTTTTGTGCCCTACCGTCACTTTCTCTTCTTTTCCAAGAATGAACTCAAAATATTTTTGCATGTAATAATTGTTATAACTACTTAAACAAGTAGTTTTAATTGTGATTTAATGGTGAAACATGCAGTCATACTTTGGAAAGTACAAGAAAATAATAAAGAAACATATCTGAACAGTTGTGACAACAGCGTAAGTGAAATGGATTATCCTGCCCCCTACTTAAAATATGGCATGTGTCCACACATGTACTAAGAATAGGTGGAGATCGGGAAATAATGACTGATATAGACATAGTAGTAAATGAATAAAATGAAATAAATCAATGATGCGACAACAAAAGATATTGCGTACCTTTCAATTAATGCTCGTACATGCCGAGAAAGATGATGGCTTCAGTATGATATGATAGTGGGGAATGAAATCATAATTAAGGTGGTGTGGATGAATGAGGTGGATGAGTGACGTGGATAGATGAGATGTATGGATGGAATGGAAGATAAAGAAGTGAGATGTGGCGATGAGTGGGAACGAAGAAAAAGGGTTTCCTTAAAAGGAAACCTTTATTATGAGCATGGATTTAAAACATTATGGTGAAGCTGCAGGAGAAAGGCTAAAGCCTTTTGCTGTAGGAAGATTAATGGTAGGATCCTGTACAAACTGCTGCATGAATTCTTCTTTTGAGATTGGCTTACGATACAATCGAAGACGGTGTCCATTAACCAGTAGCTTGAATCGAACATGATCAATTGTGTCTAATTGAACTAAACCATTATCAAATACATGTTCAATTTCATATGGGCCAAGCTATCGGGTTGTGAGTTTACCTTGATTTTCTTTATACCTCGAGTCATAGAGCAGCGCCTAGTCACCGGTAGAGAATTGCTTCGTTTTGATATGTCGGTCATACCACTTTTTCCTTTGCTGCTGTATGATTTCAATATGCTACAGGGCATTCCTTCGGAGCTCATCGAGAGCATTAAGCTGCATGACTCTATCCTTTTGTGCATTTGTTAAATCCATGTCCATCTCTAATGTTGTTCTTAGAGTCTTATGTTTGAATTCTATTGGCATCACAGCTATTTTACCATACACCATTTCAAAAGGTGTATATCCTGTAGCAGTCTTCCAGGTAGTACGGTAGGCCCATATAGCTTCTGGTAACCATGTGGCCCAGTCCTTCCTATGTAAATCTATAGTTTTAGTCAAAATGGCCTCTATGTCCCTATTGGTGACCTCAACCTGGCCATTGGCCTGGGGGTGATAAGGAGTTGATTTCCTGTGCCTTATATTGTATTCATTTACTAAAGTTGTGATAAGTGTAGAAGTGAATTGTGCTCCTTGATCTGTCACTATTTCCCTAGGAACACCAAACCTGGTGAATATTTTCTCATAGAGGAATTCAACTACTTTATTATCCCTAACATGTTTCATAGGTTTAGCCTCAACCCATTTTGTCACATAATCTGTGCATATAAGGATGTAAGACTTACCATTGGAAGATGGATCAATTGGTCCCACAAAATCCAATCCCCATTTATCAAAGGGTCTAACAACAACTTGTGGAAATAGAGGTATCTCATCAGATCGAGTTGGTCTTCCCATCCTTTGGCATCTGTCACATCTCTTGGTATATTTGGCTACATCTCTATGCAGAGTTGGCCAATAGTAGCCAGTATTTAAAATTTTCATTGCTGTTCTTTTGGTAGGAAAATGTCCACCACACGGCTCATCATGGCTGGCATGTAATATATCATGAATGTCCTCTTGTACACATCTCCTCATAACATGATCTAGCCCTATATAAAACATGCAATCTGCAATCCAAGAAAAGTTAAAGCTTATCTGCTAATAATCTTTTTTTCTCAGGGGAGAATTGAGGAGGAGTTCTTCTTGTGGCCAGATAATTTGCTATATCCGCATACCATGGTTGAATAACCTTGATTGCAAATATTTGATCATCAAGAAAGGAGTCTTCAATTAGCACAGAGTCATCTTGCCTTTGAATTCTAGAAAGGAAATTAGCAACCACATTGGCTTTACCTGGCTTGTCCACAATTGTAATGTCAAATTCCTACATCAGCAATAACCATCTGGCTAGTCTCCCGGATATTGAGCTTTTGTTCATGAGCTACCGAATTGCTGCATGATCAATGTGGACAAATATTAGATAACTAGTGATGTAATGCCTAAATTTATTGAGGTCATAGATGATTGCCAACATTTCTTTTTCTGTAATAGTGTAGTTGAATTCAGCCCCTTGCAGATTTTTGCTTATATAGTAGAGGGCATGTTCTGTTGATCCATCCTTCTACCCTAACACTACTCCAATGGCATAATCTGATGCATCAGTATGAATATGAAATGGAAGTGACCAATCAGGTCCTTTCAGAATAGGTTTTTGTGTAAGGGATAATTTTAAATCAAGGAATTCTTTTTCACATTCCTCAGTCCAAGAAAAATCTGCATCTTTCTTCAGCAGTGTATAAGGGACCTGCTGTTTGGCTGAAGTCCTTGATGAATCTTCTGTAGTATCCAGCATGGCCAAGAAAGCTCCTTACTTCTTTCTGCTTGGCAGGAAAGGGGAGATTAGAGATTACCTCAATCTTAGCAGGATCAACCTCTATTCCTGCAGTAGAAATATGGTGACCGAGTACTATCCCTCCTACATCATCATGAAGCACTTTTGACTATTCAACAATAGGTTGTGATCTTCACATCTCTGCAATACTTTCTCCAAGTTGGATTGAGATTCCTCAAATTTTACAATAGGTTTGACAGTTGAGCTATCAACAAGTTGTAATATTGTAGGTGTAGTCCTTAGGTCTGAAATATTAAGTTTTACAACCAGATCCTTTGTCATGACATTGATAGCTGCACCAAGATCTACTAAAGCATTCTTAATTTGCAACCCATTAACATTGATCTCCACAACAGGGCTTCCTGGATCTAAATATTTTGGGATGCTAAGCTTCCCTAGCATTAAGTCAGAGAGCTGGACTATGACATGGACAGTTTGAGGGTCCTTTCTTTTTCCTCCTCAGTTTCTTCAAACATGCCTCCTTGATGGCCTTACTATAGATAGGTACTTCTTTGATTGCTTGGAACAAGGGAATTTTCACACATATATTCCTTAGCTAGTCAAGGATGTCAAAGGTAGGTTCCTCTTGTTTTTTTACATTTTCACCTTCCAACCTCTATGGAAAAGGAGGGGACACTTTAGCAGATGCCTTAGGTAATGATGAAATCTGAATCTGAACTGGCTCATTTGGTTGGGCTTGGTCATTGGTATCTTCTTCATGGTCAGTCTCATCAGATGGCAATTCTGAGATTATGGGAGGAGATAGTGTGGGTAGCACAGTTCCTGAATGTAAATTAATATTATTTAGGTTAAGAGCATAGGCAGGCTGATGATTAGGATCAACAAAATAGACTTGCTGCTACTACTGCTTATTATTAGGATTTGGCAATGGTTGAGCAGGCATAGGCGTTTGTTTTAGAGGGCCAGTATTTGCTGTAGGTGCTGCAGGAGGTGGCATGAGGGCCTGCGGTTGTGACTGTTGAGGATGCAGGAAGGCAGGGGATTGGTTCTACCATTGCTACGGACTTCTCCATTGAGGGTTCTATTGCCAGTTACCTGGGGGTGGAGTCCATTGTCCTTGTGACTGCTACCAACCTCCTTGAGGAGATTGCCATTGAGGATTCTGATAGCTAGGCCAGTGAGTTTGAGCAGTATTCCAAGGTTGTGATGGGCCATATGTAGGTTGCCACTAGTTATTGTAATTAGAATAAGGATTACCAAAAGTTAAAGGATCTTGAGGCATACCTTGTCTTTGAGCCCATGGTCGCCTTTGTGCAACGAAGAATACTTGGTCATCATCACTTTCTACCACCTTAAAGTCATTAGGTAGCTGCGTAGCCTCCAGGTTAGCCACCATCTTGCATCTACAGTCATGTTTCTTCTATCTGCAATGTGGATAGAACTCAGCCAAGATGGCTTCAACTTCCTCATGTTTCTTCCGAGCTTGCATAGTATCCAACTGTGTAGCCATGTTGTTTATGATATCCTGCTTGAAATCTGACAGCAAATTTGTGATCTCCATCCGTGAAACTCCACTAGTAGAGGACTTTCCCACTGTGGCTTGATGACCTCTACCTTTCTTAACAATTGCTTAAGAGTAGTTAAGACATATTTTCTTGATATCATCCCAAGGTAGTTGGGTTATGTCACTTCTTCCCATCAAGTCCAGGGCGTCTATACAGGTATCACTGATTCCCCTTAGAAAAAGTAGTTTCTAAGATTCTTCGTTGAGAGTATGGTTTGAATTCTTTTTCAGGGAAAACAAGAATTTTGAGATATAGTCTTCCAGGCTTTCGTCCTCCTTTTGTTGAATTCTGAATATATCGTCTCCCTTACTACCACTCTTACATTATTCCTTATATTTCTCAAAGAATTTTGTTTGCATGGCTACCCAACTATCAACAACACCTCTTCCCAAACTCATGAACCATCTAAGGGCTCCTTCCTTCAAAGTGGAAGGAAACAACTTCAGCCTGTGAGCATCTGAAGTGTAATCATAGCTGTGATAGAGGATATCAAACTCAAACAAGAAAGTTTCTGGGTTCTCCATAACAAGGCCATAGAACTTGGGAAGTAATGAAGAAGGAATATTTTTAAGGTTATCAGTATCTTGTTGGGAAACAATGGGAAACTCAAAAGCGGGAGGTGGATTAGGTGGATTATGTGCCATATTTACTTGATGGAGTATCAGAGCAAATGGATTTTCCTGAGGTTCTTTGTCAGCTGGGTCAAATGGCAATTCAACAAACAGGTTTTCAGCAAATGGATTGATATCTTGATCTCCTTCATCCTCAAATAGATTATAAGCTGGTTCAAGATTATTATCAATGGCTGGAAGGTCAAGAAGGAATCTTTCCAGAGCGTCTCTTCTTCTATGCATGCAATAGAATGAATGGTGAATTGAAGGATTTTGAAAATTGTTGAATAACAGACTAAACTACTGCTAAAAAATGACTTCTGACAGGTTCTTAGCTTGACACCATCCCCGGCAACGGCGCCAAAAATGGTCGTGCCCACAAAAGGATATGAAAATCATGGCAAAACCTATCCTAGGAATTGGACATTCTAGCAAGCGACTAATATCTTTTCATGGTCGTTCATTTACTCGTCAAACCAGGGAACGTATACTTGAAATGGAGCGGCACTGTATGTGCACTAAGAACTAGTTTCAGTCACAACTTAACAGAAATAAATACTTGGAAAGAATTCTACCTACGTTACAGGAAGGTAATGCTAAGTTTTCTAAACTCAACCATACTTTAACCAAAGCAGAAATCATAACAACTACGACTGAGAAACAAACTATGAATGGGCCTTATGCTGCAGGAACAAACACAGGGATGGATTCCTGATGCTGCAGGAACAATATAAGACTGAGTTTGCACAGAAACTTCAAAAATGAAATCTAACTTATGATCAACAGAAAAATGAATGACTAACTAACTAACTACAGATACTTACTAAGTGGGCCCCCTTAGCAAGCATCAACTAATTACGCAAGTACTGAACTCATAACTTCATCAAATTTTATTCATAAACTCATAATGGTGTACATTGTTCTGTTCATATGAAAACTAACAAAAAAACTCTATCTCTTGTCATACAGACTCTGCTTTTTATTATCATACTAACTTTTATGTGATATCCTTTCTATCTCACTATGCTTGCTCACTCGCACAGGAGGAACACTTATTTAAATCAGGAAAACAACTAACTAACCCAAACAGAGAAAGACATGGATGTAAATGCATCCAAGAATCGAGGAACAGACTAAATAAATGAACTTATCCGCTCAACACGATTCAGAGAGAGAATTCAGCATTCCACTCTTTCCATATTGAATGACATTTAAATTCCTTCCCAACAATTTCGGTCAAAGATTCTTCGCCAGAATAACTTCCTCGAAGTCGTGCAGGAAATGGACTTTAGTGCAAGACCGAGATCAGCTACGCTTGATGCGATCATACTTTCTTAAACAACCTGTGAAACACAAGGCAACAGAAGTGAACAGAAACATGCACAACAACTTACAAGATATTAATTTATTAATCACATATCAGATTTACTTCATCATTCAAAAACTACATGTGTTATACCAGTCATTTGGAAAGTTGATTAGGGTAATAAATATAGACATATCAACATAATAGGCTGTAGGAATATAAAAATGTATTGCTATAGGATATTCCCCAATAAAAGGTTTTTAAAGAGTTTAAACAACCATGAACAACAAAAACAAGGGTATTAAAAGTACACCATGATACTCAAATTATGAGCATACTTTGGGTTGGGCTCATCACATGTTATGTTATAGTTTCTTGGATCTTTCTTAGAAACTACATTCAAAATAAATTTCAATATCCATTTTCTATGTGAATCTATGTCGAGCTAAATTTTTAATATTTTCTCATGCTTCAATGTGATGTTACCATAAGGATTAGCCAGATCTTTAAGGTTTCCACTTGTTAAGCAATTAAAGGAGAATTTATCTATTAGAATTACATTGTATATGATAATTGGCACAATAGTATCTAAAAATACATTGTAGGGATCACCCTCGTAGGTTTTGCAAAGCCCAAAGTGGAGGGGGGAAGCCTAACAAGCTTTCACCTATTTGTTGGCAAATCCCTCATAGTTATTGACTATTGAATTTAACACATTCATAGACAATTGGCGAGACAAGCTCAGTTCATTAAAAATAACCAATAGGAAGAATGGAAGAATAAGGCCTAAAGAAGGAGAGGCTATCACCTTTTTCATTTGTTCTTGGTTTGGTAAGGTCTACCCCTTTGTAAATCTTTGTTTAAGATGCATGAAATATTGTTTATGTTTTGAATTTTATTTGCAACTTATTGCTAGATCCCTTTGAGGTATTTGTTAAAATTATGTGTTTATTTTTTTTTGTTGGAGTTCCACCTTGTTTTAGTTTCTCATAATATTTATAACTATTTAAGGGTTAGGGTGATGAATTATAGTATGTGTGTTTTCACTATGCATAGTATGTTTTTTAACTTTTCTAAGGAACCCTTGCAAATAGGGATGGTGTGTGTAAGGGAAAGGTATGTGACCTTTAGAGCTTAATGGTGGATTTATTTCCAATCCTATGGTTAGTAGGAGATCCCATTGGTCAAGATTATTTTCCTTTTGATCTTTGTCTTTCAGGTACATATATTGAATAAAAAATATTATCTTGGGACTTTCAACCTATGAATTTCAAGGGAGAAATGTGTTGGTCTTATGGGCATTTATAAAGTTATTAAGAACCTAGATATGCATTGTAATTTATAGTTTAATTATGGTAGAAGGTTTTATACTTGGTAAAAATGAATAAGAAGAATAAAGGTTAGTTGTTGTTATCTTGGATGATTTTGGAATTCAAAGGATAATATTAATTTTGAAAGAAGCAAGTTTTAATGAAATATTTTTTGTATAGGATGTTGTTGTGTAAATGTTTAATATATACACTTTCCAACAATATTTAATTTTGTTGTGGGTGGTTTAGAGGGCAGCCCCCCAAGCTGGCAGAGGGCATTGGCTAGTTGGCATAGGTGCCATACATGTTAGGCTGCGTGGTGGTGAGGTGGTATTAGCTTTGAGAGGTTGGCACCCATGTTAAATTTGAAGTACAAGTTTTAATAAGTTTGGTTTAAAGGACGTTCTCTAAGGAGTGCCTTGCACTTAGAGTTGGAGATGCAGGATGAAATCAATGGTATAAGGACAACTTGCCAAGCTAAGACATGATGCTTCATTTGTGTGGTGGCGGATTAGCTTGGATCTTGTGGAAATTATTAATATGTGGACCTGCGTTAGTTGCTTAGCACATTAATTTTTTTTTTGTATTTTTGCTTTGTTAATGGTGGTGTGTTGGTAGGTTTCTCCTAACTGGTCTCTAGAATCGTTGGTGGATTCGTATGGTTAGGTGTTCAAAATTTGTTATTGCTGTCTTGGCAGAGGGGTTGGTATGGTTTGGCACAGATACCCCAATTTATTTGCATGCAATAGAGCAGTAAGCAGCCTTCAGGGAGGTAAAAAATCAAAGATTGAAAAGGATTTTGCTTAATAATGACCCGCTCATAGTCACAACAGTCAAAATGGTGTTGGGTACTGGGCACATTGAACGAAAGCAATACGGGTGAGATAATGTGCACACATCTTCATGATTCTTGGCATCCTTTCTTGACAGAAGAGTCTCCAAGGAGGTGGCGAAGGAGCTACTGGTTCAGTTGTTCAGAAATGACCTGATAGGTGTTTTTGAAGTGGTGCTTAAGTCGACTATCATAGGAACTAAAATTCCATGACATTCTAATCTCGAGCTCTTAGCAAAGACAAACGAAGCTGCAAAGTTCTATCCATTTCTTTTAGATTTGACTGGGACGACTCTTATGCGACATAGGATGATTGTGGTCTTGGCTATGGAATACCTCAAGAAAATGCTTGGTTTAATGGCAGCTGGTGGTGTTGACTAGGTAAAGGATTTTGAATCTTTTGCAAATTTGAATGGGTTTTTGTAGTTTATGGTTTGGTGGGTTTCAAATTTTGCACATTATATGCTTGGTTTGGTGGTGTTAGTTTCTATCGAAGGTTTTTTGGGTAGGGTCAGTAAGCACTATTAAACTTGAAATGGCTATGTTCTCCTTCTCAGTGTTGGTTGGTGGGAGTTTAAAAATACCGTATAGCAGACGTTTGCATGTTCTCTTTTTAATCTAATAAAAAAAAGCCTTACATATCAAAATAAAATCAATGTTTAATTTTATTTAAATAAATTTTATAATATATATTCTAGGGTATTTATGTTATATAAAATAATCAATAGATTTAGAAAGAAAAAAATCAAATACTCATCCTAACCCACTTGATTAATCAATTGTTGAGGATTAGACGGTAAAAGAACCAAACTGTGTCACATTTTATAAAGGAAACAACAAAAACATTTAAACTTCAATCACTAAAATGTGGCATATATATTTTGATTTTAGAAATGATGTAAACTAGTAAAATATCTATTTTTTAGTGTATGTTATGTTTGTATTTTTTTAAAATTAAGTTGCATCAGAGTAATTTTTTTTTCTTTCAAAATTTTTGTGTGTATTTATAACTTGAAACTTTAGTGCATGCATATATTTTTTTCCAATTTTGATAAACATATATTTTTAAATAAATATATATTTTTTTTAATGAAAAAATAGTTATTTCTATCAGATGTCAACTTTCATTATGATATTGCTATTAGGATTCAACTATGTAGTTTCAAATCAAACTCATTGACCCATGTTTCGTGAGTAGTGATTCACAAGAAGGGTCCATATCTCATGATAATAAATGGTCCACTTAGCACTCATTGCATCTAGGTGATGCTCATAGAGGTGAGGCACAAGGCCTTCCTGGGAGAACACCCATCCCAGTACTACTCCATCTCAAGCATAGAGTTCTCTCCAAGGTTAAACCCACTTAGCTTGCAACTCCATTTGCAAAACCTTCAGCAAAACCCACTTAGGTTAATAATATTTGCTCATGGAGCCACAGATTGCATTAAAAATTTAATTGACGAATATGATAATGAAAGTTGAGTCTATTAGTAGCACTTGTTGAGTATAGAAAAAATCTATTTCTTGTTTCCAACAAGAAAAGTGCATTTAATTTCTATGAAGTTATAGTCTGGATGTAGTTAACACTACCTGTTTGACCTAGCTATGTGACAATTGGTATTGAAATGGAATATATGCAGTACAACTAAGTATATTACTAACTCAAACTGGCTTCTATTGATTTAATAAATCTGACTCAAACTAGCTTCTGTTGTTTTAATAAATCCAACTCAAACTGGCTTCTGCTGATTTAATAAATCCAACTTAAACTACTTTCCCATGGCTTCAGGCCAGTCACAACACTTCCAATAGATGATGTTGGGTCAACTACATCAAAGTTGTATTTATGATTAAATTTATTAATATTTGTGTCGTAGAAAAAAAGAACCTTTTGCTTGACATAGGATTAATTCATGATTAATTGGACTTAATGAGGCCTTAATCTAGTGTTGTGAGGCATTTTATGCATTCGCACTAGGTCTTGAACCTTTGCAAACTAAATAAAATGCTTTTAATGAGGTGTTGTGAAGTGTTGTAAGACATTTCTACATTCTTCTAGACTCTACTTATTGTAATTCACCTAAAAATCACCTTTTCATCACTAATCAAGTCCTATTTTGAAGTGTTGTAAAGTCTTGTAACAAGATTTCATGCTTTTCTAGGCATAATTTCACTATTTATCCCTTTTTTATGCTTTATTTGGCCCCTTTATGCCCTCATATGTCTTAGTTAAGTGTATTTTTGAATGCAAGCCTAATAAACAACATTAAATACAAGATAATTCTTAACACCCATTTTCAAGTCCTAGGTGGGACCCATTCGCCATGGGTGGTGAATGAGCCCCCCCTGGCTCCAAATTCAAAGTTTTGAAAATTTCCTTTCGGGTTTTTCTTTTGCTCCAAATTCAAAGTTTTTAAAATTTCCTTTCGAGTTTTTCTTCAAAATCACTTGATGGCCTATGATGAGGTATGAACAAGTTACTAAGGCACAAGTGTGTATAAATATATATATTTTTCTTCTCATTTTACATTCTCCATCTCTTATTCATCTCTTAATCTCATAACTCATTTACATCATTAATTCAAGTCAAGCAAGTTAGGGCTCTGACATTGCAAGTCATTAATTTAGCTTCCTAAGACATTCAAGGACAAATTCTACATGTTTTATTGCAGAATTTCAAGATCAATCATCATGGCGACCGAATTTATTCCATTATTACATGTTTCATTCTATTCTTTCATCATTTTGGTTTAATTACCTAAATGAAGTTTGACCAAGGAAAACCCCCATGCCCTAACATTCAACATTTCTTCTTCTCTTCTTGTGTGTTTGCAGATTTAGGTCCTTTGGAAGTTTGGAAATTATTGTAGATCAAGTTGCAAAGTTGTTAAAGTCCTCTCTTCATTCAACAAGTCAAAGAATCAACAAAATCTCATTTTCAAACCTGTAAATCAGAGTTTCGGAAGTGGGCACCTGTAGGAAGTCAAAGTGCAGATCGGAAGCTCCGGAATCCACTCTTGAATATTCAAAAATTCAAAAGTTGACTCATTCACCATGGGTGGTGAATGAGTCCCATTTTTTAGGTTAGTTTTATGTTTTCTGCATTTTCTGGCACCCTTTTGACAGAAACAGATTCTGACTCACTTTACCAGAATTGGGACTGATTTGCCCAATATGGCGAATGAGTCCCTCCACCTGGGCCTAAAAAACTTCATCAACAACATTTCAAAAGAAATTTTCAGTCTTCATCAAAATTCCAAGTGCACACTTTTAGTCTGATTCATTTATGTTGCATTCTTCTATTCATTTGTAGGTGATTTTGCAATACACAATTTCTTTTCAAACAAGTTGTTTTTCTCTAGTTTCCATTCATTAATCAATCAATCTTATTAGTTTCTTGCATTCAAACATTACATCTAGGCATTTTGCATCCTTTTTCCATCCATATCACACTAATCTTTGAATGTAAACATTAGCATTTTTGGACCCATCGTTCTCCTTTTAGGTGAAAAATCCTAAAAGTGTTAGAAAGAAAGCAGGTCCTAAAACTCTATGTTTCAATATAACAAATGTTTACAGTACCAATACAAAGGTCAGTTCCTAACCAATGAATTATTTAAAATATTGGTTACAAGAAAGGACGTCCAAGTGCTTGGGCACAATCAGTCTTCTGCTTTTTCATATCTACTACAGGACCCTTCGAAGGTGAAGGTCTCTGACAGCGAATGGGAAGCTGGAGATTCTGAAGGGAGTGAAACTGCTTAAACAACAGAAAGTATACAATTATGTGAGAAAAATACAATCTTAGTGTGAACATAGCACAGTTTGAAATAACAATTAAATACAGTTTTATCTAGATACCCGGTGATGGCACTACAGGACTCTTACGCTGAAAGAAGTAAACCTGCTCATACTGGTGAAGCAGATAAGAATAATACTTTCGTAAAGCAAACGAGGCACTCACAATTGTTTTAGGGAAGTCCAACACCAAAGAGATCTCTTTCCATTTCCTATTTTTAATGACCTGTGTCATGTGATAGAGCAAGTCTCAACTATAAGCTTTAAACTCTGATCAAAATGCAATTGCCAAATTACCAAGTAATAGCTCTGTCCCGGTTTGAGAAAATACAGCATCTAAACAGTTCACTACATTGCTTTTTCACCATCATAAAGTCAAGAAATATAAACATTTCAAATTTCTTTCCCCTTATAGCTATATTAAATTTTCAAAAATAAAATTACAGGGTTTAACTAAATTGCAGATATGTCCACGCAATATACATTCTTGAATGTGGACGGCATCAGGCAACTTCACTGCCTCAGTCAATGAAGGAGGAAGTCACAACAAAATGGTTCCAAAATATTTTCTGTGCCTACATGTTCAACCTGCAACAAAAAAAGGGTGAAAAAGCTCCTCCACGATTAGATATATCGCGAAGGACCAAGTCTAGGTCTTAAAATTGTGAAAAGCAAGGTGTCCACAGTACGTAAAGCAAAAATATTATTGCCTTTACGAGAATAATCTTAGTATTTCAAAATACTAAAGATTTTGACATCCTTATGTCGCTACAGATATTGAACATAACAGGAGGTTGACATGCTACTCCCGCATGAAGCTCACTTTTTGAATCCTCATTCACATTCTCATGACCAGCTCTCACAAGACCTGAGGACACCCCGGGAGCGAAGAATGTTGAAGTATCCAAAGACAACATGTTTTCAAAAGCTGGTGGAGCCTTTGAAACAACTGATCCTTCTTGAATAGAACTGAATGGAGCTGCGAAAGAAGTGTATGATGGAAAAGAGGAATCTCCCATCACCAGTCCATGGGTGGTTGCCATAGTTTTTGAGATTGCATGCCCATTAATGGCTGTAGGTGCACTATTGTCTGTGCAGGAAGATATGTTCCCAATGCTTTCCAGTACATAAATGGTTGGAGGTTCGAAGCTCAGCAGATTGTATAGAGAATCATCTTCCTCCCCAGTGTTTTCCTCATCTTGTACTTCAACACTAATCCGCTTTGATTTCCCTCCTATGGGCAATGTACTGCTCATAATGGCTTTTACATCATATCGACTTTGATGTAGAAAGGTGAAAGTAATTTATGTCACTGATAAGCTGATTAATATAAATGCCAACATTGACCTAACGTAGCTCTACAAATCCATCATATGACTTGGCAGACATCATAGTGATGGAAGGTGGCAGGCTAGCATTGGGAACATATCTTCCTGCACAGACAATAGTGCACCTACGACCATTAATGGGAATGCAATCTCAAAAACTATGGCAGCCACCCATGGACTGGTGATGGGAGATTCCTCTTTTCCATCACACACTTCTCTCGCAGCTCCATTTAGTTATATTCAAGAAGGATCAGTTGTTTCAAAGGCACCACCAGCTTTTGAAAACATGTTGTCTTTGGGTACTTCCACATTCTTTTCTCTCGAGGTGTCCATATCTCCATGTCCACCTATGCCTGCATTGAGTCCCACATAATGTTACTTTAAACTAGTCCTTTATTTGGTAAAGGTATTGGTATAGGTATATATATATATATATATAAATGAGAGAAAATATATGTATGAACAAACTTGGCAACTCCATGGTAGACTGAACTTCTGTGGCCAAACCAGTTGGACGGCGTGTTAGTTAGATCCATCAAGCTCTTCCGCTAATATTCTGCAAATGGATACGAATTTAACATTAGAATCCACAGTTTAGTGACTGTCAATAATTTGGCACGTGCCAACTGTAAATATAATAGTGAGATTATATCTTATGTTTCCTTCACTGTTATCATTATTTTATTTGTGTTACAAAGGAAAACAAAATCAAAATACAAGAGCTTAGGCCTGATTATGTGAAAAATGTTTAAAACCTATAAATTGAAGTCTCTCAGCCTTGGAGGAATAGGAAAATTAGATCTACTCGTCTACCATATAAGATACTGTAGAAATTTAATTACTCAGATCTGAATAATTGGTATTACTATTAAATGGTGACCATCTATTGTAATATATTTATTCGACTATAATCATAAAACAATCTGTCAATATATTTTGATATTGTTAATTATCCTAAAAAAAACTATACTTGGGTATTACTTACAAGAGTATTTCCAGACAAAATATAAATATTATCTTCAATATATGAAATAAGGTAAACAATGCAATAAATACACATCAATATGTGAAATAGGTCAAGTTTTAAGTGCAAAATATGTTGACAATTACAAGAGTATTTTTACACAATATAAATATTATCTTCAATATATGAAATGAGGCAAAATCTGCAGTAAATACGCATCAATATGTGAAATCCGGCCTAGTCTCTTATCTTCAACATATAAAATTACGAAAACTCTGCAATATATATGCATTAATATGTGAAATGGGTCAAGCTTTAAATGCAAAATATGTTATTAACATCTGAAATTTGGGCTTAATCTTGGGAAAAAACTATGTGGTTAAATGTGTTTGAGTTGGAGTAATATTGGGATGGGTGACCTTCTGGGAAGGCCAGTGCTTCACCTTGTGAGCATCACCTCGATGCAATGAGTGCTAGTGGAATATTCATTATCATGAGAGATGAGTTCTTGTGAACCACTATTCATAAAACATGGGTCAATGAGTTTGACTCTAAAACTACACAGTTGAATCCTGATAGCAATATCACAATCTGCAATCTGATCTAGTACCTCATCAATATATGAAAATAAAAGTAATATTGAAAAGAATATAAAGGATATTTAAAATAGCTAGTAAAGAAAATTAAGACCATCATTAAATATCAAATAAATTAAATTTTAACCAGTAAAAACAAAACAAACATATATTAATAAAATATCAAACACACACCTTCAACGTTTTAGGTGGTCCTCAATCTGTGACGTTGATAAAAAGGAAATTAGAGCACATACCTTGTGACTTCTCAATTTTCTGGAGACAATTGAAAGTAACATGTTAGTAAATTTGCTGTCACACGTTAGCAAATATGTAAATTTTAGTTTTATAATATAATGACGAAATCTATACGTAGCTATGTCCATCCAAGTAAACTTTAATTGTTGGTGGTGATTTTTTCTTAAGGTGAATTTGTCATGGTGGTGAATTTTTCCACAGCGAATTGTTGACAGTGAATTTTCTTAGAACCATTGTGAATACACCATGCACAATTATATCTTCTAAAGTCCATATCACATGTTTTTTTTTAATATCAAACATGAAAGCTTAACTGCATGAGAAGCAAATGAGTATGCATAAACCTTTCGTTGTGTTAGAGAAAACCGCCAGATCCGTAGCAAAATCAATGTGAAGTGTGTTAGATATTCTGCTATTTAGGAACGCAGTCCTTTCTATAGTGTCAATTGAACCATAAATTTGATGATTCGATGATGTTAAAATTGAGCGAACAGTATAATAGGAAGCTAAGAAGAATAGTCAGTCTTAATAAAACCAGGATTTAAAATTAAACATGTTTACCTAAAACTTATTAATCAGATAAGAAGATTTTAACCCTGTCTTACCATTTCTACCCCCCACGAGCTTTCACTTCTTTGTATAGAAGATGGAGATCCAAATCCTTGCCTCCTATTATCGGGATACCGCACATTGAAAACTTCAGTACCTTAAATGAGATTCACCTTGCCAGGTTCAGTTAAATTTGCTTCGATACAAGTTAACCACAAAAATGTGTTAAAGATTAAGAACGAAACAATTTAAGGATATCCTAACTATCAAAAGGTTGCATATAACAAATACGGAAATAGTGATCACAAGCATAATTGAACATATTAATTACTAGCAATTGAAAAATTAAAAACATATATTGATGTTTGCTAACAAAAGCTAGTATACTCTAGAAAAGAATAGAAAAAGCATATGCTTTTCCATGCAAAAGCATAGTATAGAAGACCAATATACTAAATGAAGTGGCATGGAATTCACCCTGTACAATGTTCGACTCCAGAACGTGATAAACCATTAGAAAAACTATAGTTACAAGTTAGCATGGTCATCCACTGATAGCAGGCTTTTCCATAACATTGTCAAATACCAGCCATTGTAATGCCCAATAATCAAAATTCATCCACATCTTGAAAGATGCCAATAGTGTTGGCAGTTTCTTTGCCACCTGTAGTGGCCATGGCTCTCCAGAAGTTATTCGCTTTCCACATAATTTGAAGGGTTTCACAAATTTCCAACACTAAAACTTGAATGGTGCTTCTGCCAACATTCTGGATGCACAATCATGGTAGAATAATTTAGAATAGAGAAACCCTAAAGGAAACATTTATGGAGGTGCCAGATTTGATGCAAATTCTAATGCTCATGAAAGAGATGTCCTTGGCTAGAACCAAAGAGCATCATGGTGTCCATGAAGAAACAAAGAAGAACTAGTATTATCCAATGGCTGATTGGTCCCAAACATAAACCACTGAAATGCCTCGTATGAAATAAAAAGTAGAGTAGCAACTCAAGAGAAAATCAACACATGGATGAAAGATTAGACATATGAAAAGAGGATAAGGATACAAAGGCATTGATGAAGAAGGAACGTGAAAAGAAAAGATGATGGAACTGCAAGTTTATCACATATCCTGTTCCTTAGACACATTAGTACAACTTTGAAGAAGTTAATATTGCTTAGATTTGATGAAGATGGCAAAGGAGAACAAAGGTTAATGAAACTTCAAGTGTATTAATTAGCTTATTCCTTAGTATCTTTTTCCTGCAGTCCCATATGCAGGTATTGAGTCTTGAGTCCTAGAAAACATTTTAGTTCTATTTGAATCTTGAGTTACTTAAGTATCTATTTTTTATTGTGTATGCATAATAATTGTGCATCTTATGTAAACTAACCTAGTGAGGAAATTGATAATTTGATGTAGTGTTGTATATATTGAACTTCTAAGGTATTACTGCTTTTGAAACCTGTTGCATCTAGTAGATAAGTGACTTCCACAAACCATTTCTGTATGTTAACTGAATAGCATTCTCTTCAGAAAAAAACAAAAAAATAATGTTGCACCTTCAAAAACATGCATGGAAGGGGTAAGGGAGGAGGTGCACCTCGAGAATGTACAGCTTAGGGAAGCAAAATAGATGCATCTACAGGAAGCAGGTAATTGTGGAAGGAGGTCTGTATATGTACATTGCCAGGGAATGGGCTTTGTAACAATCATGGGCTAGAACCAAAGAGCATAGTAGGTACATCCTCACATGCCAGGTCAAACCCATTGCAAATAATTGTTACAATGCAATACGGACTTGAATATAATATCCTCAGTGTACACTTAATAGTTAAAAATTTAATAATATTAAGTGAACGCGAGCTTTACATAACCGTACCTTCTTAATGAGCAACTTTCATGAAGAGAACACCACATATGATATGATGTTTTAAGATTGAAAGTCAATGAAGGTGTCTTGGCAGGTACTGCCTAATCACCGAGTATTCATTGGAATCGCGATACATATGTGCATATATAAAAATGTTTAGACATACTCATATTATATACATACAAATAAATAGTAATACAGAAGCAATATATGGATCATATAATGTGTAAAATGGGATATAAAGAAGAAGCATTAAACAAAAAATTCAAAATACTTACGATAATTTGGTCCCGAGTGCGGCATGAAATTCGCTGAGGGTAGTAAAAAACAAATCTCTGTTGCCCACAACGTCTCCGTGGCTTGCAAGTGGTGGAGGATAAGTATGCTGTTGTTGGTCCTCATGTGTATTTTGCTCTTGTTGATTGCGTTCTCGGTGTTGCTGTACCCCTTGCTTGTCGTTGTATGAACTTTGTTCTTGCTTTGGCTAACGATGTTTCAGGTTTGCCTGCGACTGCTCTTTCTTTTGTATTTGCAAGTTATGTTGCTCGTGTTGATATTGATATGAGTTTGGATGTTCTTGCTTACCTTAATATGGGTGCTGTTGCTGCTGCTAATGCTTTTGCAGGTTCTCTTGTGTATTTTGATTTTGTTGATTGCGTTCTCAGGTGTTGCTGCTGCTCTTGCTATGGACAGTCTTGCTGCTTTTCCTGACATTCCGGCTGGTTTGGAGGCTGCTGCTGATATTAACATAGATGTTGCTTCTCTCGCTGATGTTCCTGTCGAGTATGCTGCTCTTCCTTAATCTTCTGCAACTGTTGTTGCTGGTGTTCATGTGGATATTTCTGCTCTTGGTTCTGCTTCTCTTTCTGACTTTGATGTGGGTGGTTTTTGTTGACCCTTGCGCTATGTACCTTGGAGTAGTTGTTTTGCTTCCCTTTTTTTCATAGATATTCCTCGGATATTATTGCTTTCTATGTCATTGTAGTATATGCCTTTGAATTCTTGGTCTGTGTCATATAGGGTGTGAGCCTTATGTACCTGTTTTCAGGTCTGTCTTAAAATATTATCTCCAACATGTCTCTACAGTCCTCTCCCCTCCTCGTCCTACACACTCCCAAGTTCTAGGTCCCCAGTAGCAAGAGGGTTAACAAAAGCACCCACATCAAAGTCAGAAAGAGAAGTAGAACCAAGAGCAGAAAAATCCACATGAACACCAGCGAGAGCAGCAGCAGCAATTGCAAAAATCAAGGAAGAGCAGCATACTCGACAGGAACATCGGCAAGAGAAGCAACATTTATGTAAAAATCAGCAGCAGCTGCCAAACCAACCGGAATGTCAGCAAAAGCAGCAAGACTGTCCATACCAAGAGCAGCAGTAACACCTGAGAACACAATCAACAAAAGCAAAAATACACATGAGGACCAGCAACAGCATCAGTAGCAGCAATAGCACCCACATGAATGTAAGAAAGAACAACCAAACTCATATCAATATCAACACGAGCAATATAACTTGCAGAAACAAAAGAAAGAGCAGTCGCAGGCAAACCTGAACCATCATCAGCCAAACCAAGAACAAAGTTCATACAACGATAAGCAAGGGGAACGGAAACACCCACACCAATATCAGCATAACATTATTAAGCAATAAGGACTCGAATTGAACATAATATTTTTGTTTTACAATTTTATTGGTTTTTTTTGAGCAATTTATTCCCCACTTCTTAATTAATGTTTGATATTGGAGAATGCCATTATTATGAGAAAGTTAAAGTTTTGAAATTCTTTTCAAAAACTTTAAAAAATAGTTACAAATAGTGATATAAGAATCTATATTGGGACTAGACATAACTTAAAGTGTTGATGTGGTTAAAAGTAAAATATATTAAATTTATCAAATTTAAATATATTCAATTTATTCTCTCAAATTTTCAATTATTTTCACACTTCTCTTCTTAAATTCTTTGATGGAATATCTGTTGTTTGGAAGAAAGCTCGTTTCTTTGGCACCATTCTGCAGGATATCAGGTCTTTGGGTTGGATGCTCTTCATTCCTCAGGACTTCTCCTCTTCTTTTTGGATTCGATATCAGGTCTTTGGGTTGGATGCTCTTCGTTCCTCAGGTCTTCTCCTCTTCTTTTTGGATTCGGGTCTCCAGCTGGTTTCTTCTCCTTTGAAAGCTCGAGGATTTTGTCTTGTTCTTGGGTATACGTCTTCTCGATTCTTCTTGCTTTGCCTTAGTGGCTTGATTTTGTAATATTTGGAGTTTCAATTTTGTTCTCTTTTGGCAACTCCTCGACTTTATGTAAAACTTTTTATTTTAATAAAATTTGTGACTCAACCACCTTTACTTAAAAAAAAAACTTAGGTGAATACTTCTTGTCCATGTATATTATATGTAGATATATTACTAGAATAATATCAAAGGAATTTTGAACAACAATGAACTGACTTACAACTATTGATATTTGAAAGATTTTTTTGAGATAAAATAAAAGATTACTATTTTATTTTCCATTATGAATTTAATAAGCTATTCCAATTTATAGTAAAGTTGTAATGACAAAAATCTCAATAAGGATTTCATTAAGTAGAATAGGGTTATGGGTATTTGAAACATTCTTTTGAACTAAAATAAAAGAGTACTTTTATATTTTCATTATGAATTTAATAAGCTATTCCAATTACAACTATGAGTATTTGAAATATTTTCTCAAGCTAAAATAAAAGAGTACTTTTATAATTTCCATTATGAATTTAATAAGCTATTCCAATTTATAATATAGTTGTAATGACAAAAAAATCTCAACAAGGATTTCATTTTGTAGAATATGGTTATGGGTATTTGAAAGAGTTTTTTGAGCTAAAATAAAAGAGTACTTTTATATATTCTATTATGAATTTAATAAGCTATTCCAAATACAAGAAAATTACAACTTATATTTTACAATTATGGGTATTTGAAAGATTTTTTTGGGCTAAAATTAAAAAATAATTTTATATTTTTTCTTATGAATTTAATAAGCTATTCCAATTTATAGTAAATTTGTAATGACAAAAAACCACAGCAAGGATTTCATTATGTAGAATAGGGTTGTGGGTATTTGAAATATTGTTTTGAGCTAAAATAAAAGAGTACTTTTATATTTTCCATTATGAATTTAATAAGCTATTCCAATTACAAGAAAATTACAAGAATCTCCTCCCTACTCAGCTACATATATTTTACAACTATCGTTATTTGAAAGATTTTTTTGAGCTAAAATAAAAAGAGTACTTTATATTTTCCATTATGAATTTAATAAGCTATTCCAATTTATAGTATAGTTGTAATGACAAAAAATCTTTCTATAGAATAGGGTAGAATCAAGGGAAAAGACATGAATCCACAATATCAACCATGAAATACATAAAATTCAAACCATAGACCCTAATCCGAAAATGAAGCACAAATGAACATTGAAATATAAAATGATAAAACAATATTACCAATAATCCCTATGCCATGATTGAATCACCTTCATTGCTCTACTCCATTTTGCTTTATATCAAAGATAGTAGTTGTGGTTGTCTCTGGCTTGGTAGGGTTGAAATGAAAGTGATAGGTCTCTTTTATAGAAAACCAAATTTCAATGAAGGGTCAAGATCAAATGATGAAGATCAATGGATGAGATTTCTTTGAGAAGCAATGAAATAGGGTTAGGACAAAAATAGGGTTTGGCTAAGGATGGATGGTGGAGATTAAAAGGTAATAAAACCTTATCAATGGTGGAAATTAATTGAGATGTGAAGGGATAAGAATGACATAGATAAAGAGGTTGGCACACGTTGCTGGAGTAAATTAAATAATTATCAAATTATTTAATTTAGGAGGGAAAGTGAATAATTAAATAATTAAGCAATTATTTAATTATAGAAGAAAGGGAAAAGGTTAATTTTAATTAAAATAACAATTTAATTAAAAGTGGATGAAAAGGATAAAATATTAAATAATTAAATAAATAAGAATTTATTTAATTATAGAGAAGGAATATTAGTGACATAATTAAATAAATATTAATTTATTTAATTAATCAAAGCAAGAATACAAGGAGAAATGAATTAAGTAAATAATTCAAATTATTCAATTATGTGGGGAAGAAGTGAAAAATGACGCTCGCAAGCCTAAGAAATTTTTTAGTGTCTACATTTTGTCCCTCTTTCATACAATGCAATTTATCGCATTGTGTCAAAGAAATTTAGTCTAAGACATGCCCCAGTACAAACCGTATAGACCCATGCCCCCTCTAATTTTTTTTTCCAAATTTTGGAAAAAATTGAAAAAATTGAAAAATTATTCTAGCAAACAAATTGGATAGGCATGAATGCAAGGATTGATGAAATGAAATGTTAGCAGGAGGAAAATGTTAGCATGGAGTTAGATGATTGAAGAGGGATTGATATTTTGCTTGAGGGATGCTAGGCTTGCATGTTTATCATCATTAGGTGTTAAAAATATGGCAAATGGACAGTAAGCACAATGGTATGATATGGACCAAGGTGTGCAATGTATCCCTTTGCAAAAAAATGACACTTAATAGATAAGGAATGCCATAACTCATACTAGGAGAAAATTTTCCTAAGTCTTTTTTTCAAGACAAATCACAAACAACAATCAAAGAAAGTGCAGGTTATGAGACATCATCACTCCTCTAAATCCTTCTTGGACATCCTTGAGGTGGCGAGTAACATGACCAAAAGATAAATCAAGAAAAAGATAAGACAACTAAACCAATAGAGTCAACAACCATTTAGATTGTTTTACCAACGCTTGTGTGTTGATAGGATTGATTGGTTGCTTAATTGATCAATTGATTGATAACACCTATTTTTAGAAAATGGAGCATGTTGTATAAGACATCGAGTCTCATTTCGAGCATATAGCCACTTGTATAAGGAAAATGATAAGGTTATGAATGATAATGCTTGGTTTCAAGAATGACACATCCTGTATAAGACAAACAATAAGGTCAGGTATCATTTTAAGAAATGAGGCATGTCATATGAGATATTGAGTCTGCTTTTGATAATGCCACTTCTTTTATAAGACCATGGATTGACTGGTAATTGTTGATTTGATGTTTGACGAATTAGGAAATTGACCAGGTTGGTTTGAAGACGAGTTGAATATTTCGTCTGATTGCTTCACGATTGGTCTAAGAGTGAGATGATTGTTTGTGTCTAATCAAGGTTTCTGATTGATTATGTTATAGATAGTGGTTGACTTGAAAAATTATGAAGGACTAACCTAGTGCCTCCAGGGCTCATCAATGATGGCCCTGGCTACATGACATACGTAGAAAAATTGTAGTTTGACCTTGACTCAAACAAAAGATACTTTATATTATGAATGATGATTGACTTTATTTGAGAAACCCTAAGGACTAACCTAGAGCCTTGGGGGCTTGTCGATGATGACCTTTTGAACATGAAATCGCAAAGGCAACATAGTTTGACCGTGTTTCACTTGAAATGACAATGTTTTTGGGATTTTGAAGGTTATTTTGATGTTTTTAGATTTTTGGGAATATTTCAAATTTTTTTGGCTTTTTGAGGATATTTTATATTTTTTGGATTTTTGACATGTTTTTATTTTTTTGGATTTTTGGATTTTTTTTATTTTTTTGGATTTTTGAAGTTTCATGATCTTTTTGGATTTTCAATATAGTGATGTCCAATACCATATCTAGGATCCATCGAAGACATGAGTTAAGTAATTGCCCCCAATGAGGTATAAGACCAACTAATTAGGGATGAAATTTGATAATTCTTATGGTGGATGGGTATAGAAGGCGAAAGATGCAAAATATCAACCATTTCAAGTGATGGGAAGGACAACAAAGCATTATTTTGAATGGTGAGATAAAGCATGTAGGTGAATTTATTATGAGTGAGGAAGGAAAACCAGATAGAATGATAGTAGATGATGCGACAAAGATTGACTACACATGGCACCTGATTGCCAAGTTTTCACCATGGTACTTATCAAAAGTGCCACTAAAGTGGTTTCCATTATTGGACGAATTATTTCTCTTAACTATTGTTGTGCCCCTAGCACACACGCCCCGTTCGGAATGGGGACCCTCTTTTCTTTCGCCTCGTCGGGTCTTTCGGGGCTGCCTCATTTTGCGTGCCCCTCTTTTTTTGATGTTTCGCATGGTCGATGTTGCTCCAAGGTTTCATCATAGATCGATCATGCCTCCGCCTTTGGGTTTTCTGCTGCCTTCCGGGGCCTTGGGGAGTCCCTTTGACATTTTGACCCTAAACGGCCCTAGGCCCCTTCGAGCCCGCGCATCCGGAGTTCTCTGTTCGGGCTTCCCCTTCGCCTTCACCGCCCCCTGCGGTGTCCACCGGGTGTCCGCCGGGCGTCTACCCCGTCGTCCTCTGCATGAAATCCGTTGTAAATTTTTGGGGCGGAACCTGCCCCTTCGGGCCCCGGTCCCTGGATGTCCACTTCTGGACTTCTGTCCTAGGACCGCCGACCGTGATAACGAGCCCTTGGCAGCCTCCCACTTCTTGGGCCCCACCTTGGCTTTTTCTGCTGGTGGTTTGTTTTGATCGCCCGCTGTGAGACTCTCCGGGCCCGAATGTCCGGAGTTCCGTTCCCGGAACTCCATGGCAGTTAGGCCGTCCTCCATGGCGGAACCCTGCCGGCTTCCCGCCCTTCGGGCCCCGCGTATCCCCTCGCCGTCGCCGATCAGCGGCTCGAAATCCTTTGGCAGCGGATCCTTGTCGACCTTCCACGCTCTAGGACCTGAGCTGTTCACCGCCGTCGTCGCCCGATAATTGCCGAAAACCTCATGGCGGCCATCATCTCACGTCCTTCCGGCCGCCGAGCTTCGGAGTCTCCGCCGCCGCTGCCGAACTAAATTCAAATTCCAGTGACTTTTCCCGCTACTATATGTTCATTTATTGCGGGCATTAATGGTGGTTGGGGTATAAAACGCCCAACCCGCCAATGTCATTTTCACAAATTCGAGTTGAAGCGAATTGCAGAGCCAAGCATCTGGAGCCCACCGCGAAGAGCAGCATCACAATCATCACCTCGAGCATCACTTCGTCGACCCCAGTCGATCCCACACCTCACCACCTAGCATACTTGAGGTACGCCATCTCTGTTTTCCCTCCCATATTTTCTGTCATTTTGGGGGATTTAAACGGATTAAATAATTGGCTAAATTGAAATAAATGGTAGAGAACCAAGCTGGGCTCATTACCCATCTTTTGGAAGTCTCCCAAACCCATCGGGATTGCCCTCGCCGCAGACTCGGGACCTTTCCTCGTTGCGGCTGTTCTTCACACAAGGCAATCCGCCACCCCGGGTCTGAACCCCGTCTTTGCCGTCAAACTCAAACTCTAAATTCTTGTCGAAATGGTAATCCTTCCCATCGGGCCCGGTCCGTTGGGTTTCTCTGGCCAGGTTTCCGCTGGCATTTCGCTGCGCCCCATCTGCAGACATGTCATTGATTTCCGGCTTCTAGGCTATAGAATGTCTTTCGCCGTTTAAACTTAAAATGGAGCATGTGTCCTTTTGCCGCGTCGGGCTCTGGGCCTCCAGGGTTCCGTCCCTGGGTTTCCTCCGCTGGATTTTTGCCCTGTTTTCCCCGTCGTCGGCAGAATTCATCCCTCAGCTTCCCGCATTCTGGGCTCCGTCATGGCCCTTGCTGTTAAAACCTATTCACGGTGCGATAAGGTGGCATCGTTGACGCCTTCGGGCCCCGGATGTCAGGCCTCCGTGGCTAATTTTTCACCGTTGTTCCTGGCGGAACCTTTTCAGCAAAGTCTCATCTGCCACCCGACTCTCGGACCCCGACCTTGTCGCCGCCCTTGCCTTGTTCTTTTTTGACACGGCGGCCTCCCGCCCTCCGGGCCTCGGATCCCAGGATTCCGTCCATGGAGGTCCGCGGGTCTCCTCCTGGTAGAATCCTTGCCCCATCTGCCCGGTCTCTGGATCTCGGGCCTCCGTTTGCCATTTACCCCTGCCGACTCCCCACTCGGCCATGAACTCTCTGGGCCCTAGTGTCCGAGGTTTCGTCTTTGCGGGTCCACCGCTTGATCATCACTGCTAAACGACAAAGTCTGAACGGCTTCCTGACCTAGTTGGACCGAGCCTCTATAGAAAATTAACTCAGCATCGGCCGCCTTTCTGCCACCCGGGCCCCGGCCGCCAGACTTCCACCGCCAGGTTTTCATTGTCTGTTGGCCGTCTCCATATTCCTTCTCCTGCCGGCTTTCTGGCCTGAGACCTCCGATGCACCTTAAATCGACCCAAACAAGCTCAAATCCAAAATCTAACTTCGACCCATATCCTAAATTGTGCTCTTCTCCATCGTGAGCCTTTTGAAACATGAAAATTTGGCCAAGAAGGGTCTCCAGGAGCTTTCCATTGCATTTTCCCTTCCAGGCAGCATTCCTGCCAGGGAAGTCCGGCCCTCCGGGCCCAGATTGTCCAAATGCCCTGAAACGAAGATTGATACCATCTAAGGATAAAATTTATGATATACTTGAATGATTATTTAGGTGTTATCGTTGAAATATGGACTAACATGAACGCTTTTGATGTTTTGTTGCACTAACTTTTCCCTTGTTTGCAGAATATATGGAATCGGCTGCAGGAACTTCAGGGGCCTTCACCGAAAAGGAAAAGGGCAAGAAATCAGGAAGGACCCCTCGGGAAAAGAAGATAAAGATCAGATGAAGTTTCAGTTCCAGGGTGAACCACTCCAGTCAAAGGTCTCCACCGACTGGAAAAAAATTTCATATACAAACATCGGCCAGGTTGATATAGATGAGTTCACTCAAAGGGTCAAGGTCAACCCTACAACAAAGAACGCCAAACTAATAAGGCAGAGTGGAATCGCCAAGGTTGCCAGTTTTCCTCCCTCTCTCATAGCACCCGAACTGGTGATGGCTTGCTGAGAAGCTTATCAAGCTGACACTAGAACAATTGTGGACAAGGAGGGAAACATCCTCGCCGACATGTCGCCAGAGGGAATCACAAAAATATTTCACATTCCCACTTTCCCACACATGGAGGTTCCCACATTAGAACAATGCCAAGCGGTGTGGGATGCTAGTCCGTCAGGATGCAAGAAGTCTATCAACCTCTACTGGCTCAAGGAGAAGCGGGGCAGCGCTGCGAAGGTTCCCCCGGAACTCTTCTGTAGTGATTTCCATGAGAACTATCACGACTTGGTAACTATGTTGAGCAAGGTCATGGGCCTCCCAGTAGCCGCCTACTTCCAAGAATGGATGGCCTATTACATTGAGCATATCGTGCGAGGGAATGAGGACGTTAACACCAAGGTCTCATTCGACTAGGGAGGTATCATTAGCAACTGCTTCCATGAGCAGTTTGTCAATGTCAAAAAGAGCTCAAAGTTCTATATGACCTCCTACCTGGTGTACTCTCTGGCAGGTGAAAGGCAATATAGCAGGCTATTTGTGGCACCTGATCAGGGGAATAGACAAGGGCTCAAGCCATTCGACAAATACCCACAACTCCAATACCGCAATTTCAAGGAGTACTGTTGGGTCAATGACACCTTTATTGGCCATATCATCAGATTGATCACTGGAGACTTTGAGAGGAGAGTCTGCCACAGCGCCAGGGCATTCTTGAAGGAATATGCCTTCTTATTTATTCAGTTTCCCAAGTTTACCTACATCCGGGCCCAGGGTTTCATGAAGCGGCCAAACAGATTGCCGAGGTACCCAAATGATAGAATCATCCTCCTGGAGCTCTCTTGGTAGCTCCAACACATCCAAGCCATCTTCAACAATAAGCACATAGCAGGGATCCCCTATCCCATGACCCTCGGCCAGGGACTGTATCGACTGCAGACATCTCAATGTGCCAGCAATTTTGAGAAGGAGCTCAAGGAATATAATTTTGAATGGTACACGGCTCGCCCACAGATGTACCCACATGGTCATGTTAGGAAGGCACTAGGGCCGGCATACGCCCACCAATACCATATTGAAGACTTCTAGGTAGATTGCAAAGATGACATGGAGGTCCGCGCAAGGCACTACATGCGCATGACCGTATAGTTCTTAAGGAGAGTGCAACCGTTCCAGGTACCGGACCAGCTCAAGGAGGACGAGTCCACGATAATGCACCCAAGGTACCCTATGGTTGTCGACTTGGCAATCCCCTCCATTGACTAGGATGAATAAGAGGTCAGTGACCTGGATACCATCACCCAGCCAATCATAACTCATACTAAGGAATGGGTCGATGGGCAGGTGGTGCAACTGAAGCAACAAGGAGTGGTCCTAACATATGAGGCGCTTAAGAGTGAGCCAAGTGTCGTAGAGGACATTGCCGCTACCACATCAACTGGTGAGAGCTCCAAGTCTCCTCCAGTCACCAGGTCTCAAAAGAGGAAAGGAACAGAGACCGCACAGTCTGCAGACCCCAAGGAGCAAGTAAGGAAAGAAACAGGAGGCTCATCTCCCAAAAGGCTCAAGCAGACAATGGCTACAACAGAATCACAGCCTCCATTAGCTCTCCCTGCCCCTCCTATTGCGTCACCCACCTCCCAAGCTATGTTCGCTGCATCTCTGCCGACAGTGGACATCTCTGTCCATCTTGCCCCTTCGCCCCCGGCCGGGTTAGTGGTCATCATTGATTCCTCTTCTCGCATGACCACTCCTCTTTCCTCTGCCACCATGTCTTCGATTACATCCCTCCCTCTAGCAACAATAACGTCCCCTATTCCCCTTGCCACTATACCCGAGGCTATCACGCGGCACCTACAGAGTCTTCCCCCTGAGCTCTCACAGATCCTAATGGACCCCGCACTCCAAGCAGCCCTTGCCCAAGCCCTCGCAACAACTTAGCCTTCACAACCACCAACAGGGCCGCCAGCCATGGAAGCCACAATGCAAATTTCAAAGGAGTTAGAGGAGCAAGAATGGGAATCCTCGAGGCCTATTGAGGAAGAGGCCGATGAATATCATGAGCACCCGGAGTATGAGCATCAAACCATCGACAAGGTGGTCTACGAGGGAGAAGAGACATGCTCTTCCGAGAGCAGAGATTAAGAGGATGGCTCGGGTGCCAAGGAAATTATCCAAGCATTCGATGAAGACCTTGAGGAGGAGATGGCACAGCAATTAAAGGACATTGGGGAGGAAGCAGAAAAGTCACCACATGGTGAAGAGGGGCAGCCACCCGAAGAGCAGTAGATAAAGGATCTCACCGAGGCTAAGACCCATGCTGTAAAGAGCCCCGACGCCGAGGCTACTGAAGAGAAGAAAGAAGAGGAGGCAGCGAAAGAAGATAGTCCCACCCAGCAATTGTCCACCAAGCTACCCGTCAAACACCTCGTATTTATTTGTGACTCCGATGAAGAGGAGGAGGATGCCACTAAAGAGAAAGAGAAGCCCCAAAAGGAAAAGCAGACAGAAGTCTTGACTCTAACTGAGAAGGGTGAGGGCAGCCATGATGCACCCAAAGATAAATCTGCCATGCCCGATTGGTTGGAGAAGCAACCAGAAAAGACGACTCCTGTCCTGAAGGACCCAAGGACGAGACTGGAGGCCATCTTGGCTCGATCACTAACCACAACAAAGAAGGAGAAGAAGTCCAAGGTCAGATCCAAGGTAGCAATGGATGCTTCTGACTCCCGAGCTGCACAAATTGCGATGCCTATAGTTGGCCAAACAGGGGTGAGCTATCATGTCTCCACCATTGACTTGGGGACAGCGACTAGGGAACAAAAGGTTGAGCACCTGGAGGAATCGGTGGCCACAGTGGTACACCTGATAAAGCAGGACAAGGTCTCTAAGGATGAGCTTAAAGCATAGGTTGCTGCCCTAACCGACTACATACATTAATGGTCCTCAGTGGACGACCTACCCACCACCTCCACAGCCACACCACAACTGCTCTCCAAAGAATAGATAGATAAACTAGAAATGAGGAAGAACTTGGAAAAGACCACCAAGGATTGGTTCCAACAGGTCACATACGTCAGAAACATGGGAATCAGTAGAGCTATGCGAACAGCCAACAAGTTCATGGACTTGATGTAGTCCCTGGAGAGCACGAGGATGCTCTGCACCAATTTCCCTATGACATACGACTCCACCCTCCCAAGAATTGAAGCCATCCTTCAGATGCCTAAGAACACGTGGGAGGAAAAGCTAGAGCTGAAGACAGAGGATGATTGGCTGGTGGATGTGTGGCGCAGAGACCTCGTCAACCAGAAGGAGAGGTTAGAGCAAATCATGAACAAGGTGGATCTCGATATTGAGTGGATTAAGGAGATCCGGGCGGAGTGCGCTGAGTATCTCAAGATAATGATGGGCTATGATATGCCCACAGTGCAAATGGATGCAGAAAAGATCAAGCCATACTTTGACGAAAAGATGAAGGACGGGACAGCCGAAGAAATCACAACGGAGTTCCTGAGTTTCGCTGCATGTGCCTTCGATCGATCAGAGCTTTTCAGGGACCAAGGCTCGAAGTATGATAAGGATTGGAAGTGGCTGGAAGAGAATGCTAAGGAATGGAGTTACCAGGTGTTAAGATGCGAGATCCTCGAGATAGACAAGCTCTAGGCCGTCATCCTCAAGTACATTGAACACGTAGCTTCCAAGGAGCAAGAGAACAGCCCAGCCAAAGAAGAAGACCTTCCTGAAGAGTAGCTACAGCCAAGAAAACAACAATTTTCTATAGGATGAAAATTGCAATAGTGCCATCCACTAGATGACAAAATAGGGAAGAGACAAAAAATGTTTTTAAATTGTAAATCTATTTGGGGGTAGGTGAAACCCTATTTTGTAATGAATCTTGGCCACATAATGAGAATGAATCTTGGCCATTCATTTAACTTTTGGAAAACTATAAATAGAGCACTCCCTCATTTGCAAAAGGGAGAGTTTAGTTGTTGTAAAGGCATGCTGCAGAAATTTATAAGGAATATCATTGACTTGGTGTATTTTCTTGATTCCTCTCATGCTACTTGATTCATTCTCCAATTTCACATGCTTAGCTTAGATCTTATTGCTATGAGTTAGCTGTTTACTTTATTTGGATAAATCTTAGGAATGCTGTTGGGTGATTGTGAAAATTCCTGCTTTGTTGATGATCCCTTAGTCCATACTTTTTGTTGTTTGCTGAGGGTAGATAGCTGTGCAAAGTTAGCCTGGATTTGATTTGAAGTTGCCCCAAACATTTATCTTTAATTCATGCATGTATATGGTGGATGAAGGACGAAATATCTGCAGCCTTTAGAAGATAGCACAATTTCCATGATACTGTGAAATCCCTAGTTAAGTGGGATATTGTTTTGAGGAATTGTCCATTGCAGGAAGTCCATTGTCACTATTCATAGCAAGTTTCAAACTTAGGAACTTTTCTCCTCCTTCACCCTTTTCCTTTCTTTTTTTAGTAACTGACCTATGCTAAGGTTCATTGCACATTGTAAAGCCAAATCTAACAACTAAATGGAGTTCAAGATTGTTGTTTGAACCTACAGCCAAAGTATAATTGCCTTTGTCCTAAGAATTCCATTCCAAAATCCAACTTCATACTTTATGTCCACACTTTGTATTTTGTATAAGACCACCTTGTGATTCCAGCAAATCACATCAAACTACTGAGGTATCTGAGCACTATCATGACCTGACACCCAAGAGACCTTGGGATAGTGTTCTACAATTCGATTGTGGGAGATTGTCTTTCAAGAGAGGTAGTGCACCTACGCACTGCCTGTGTTGAGAAGTGCATAAAAATACCATCAACAGAACTGGTGCTAGAAGGAGGGCCAAGTTGAAGATACTAAGTTAAAGGATAAAGCGAAGCTGGATCAGATCGGATCATTCTCCCCAGAAAGGTTTCAAAGAGTTCTACGATCCACACCAAACAAGGGAGAATTCGTAGAATTGCAGCCTCCCACGAGGGCAAAGTGAGCACAAGGAAGTAGCACTGCCTCTTCCTCTTCCTCCATTCCATTCGCCCCCATTTTTCCCTCACCTTCATCTGGCTGGCCTTCATCTTCCACCCAACCATCTCAAACAGTATTTGTACCATCTATCTCCGGCAGCTAGGGGATTGCTCCTCTCCCGGCGCTTTCAGCCCAAGGCACAGTCAAGACAGCCATAGCTCAAGTGCAGCCCCAAATTGTTGTATTGCAAATACAGCCCCAAGTTCCTGTTTTCCAACAGCAAATGCCACCTCTACCCCCTTCATGGCTTGGTTAGCGCATAACCCCTTGCCGATACACTTTGCAGTCTACAATGATATGCCCAAGAATCCGGAGGGCTTTTGTTCGAAGTTCCATCCATGCGACATGCAAAGAACAACTGAGGAGCATATCAAGATATTCGAGACAATAATCACTGAAATGCAAGTGGACCATGAGGATGTTGCATGTCACCTCTTTCCATATTCGTTGGGAGAAGAGGCCTTCTACTGGTACATCAATTTGCCGAGGGGGTCCATCACCTCGTGGAACCTAATGAAGAATTCCTTTCTGCAGAAATACAAGATTCCTGTTAGCCCTTCGGAGCTTTACCAATAGTTCATGTCCATCAGAAGGGAGGTCAACGAACCTATCGGCTCCTTCAATGACCATTTCCATCGGGCTTACACAAGGCTTCAGGACCCATACCTCCATAACGATGCAACAGCTCTCCCGGTCTATTATGCGGCCTTGGATAATCTCACGTCGGCCCTAGTGAAAAGAATGTGCCCACCGCTCACAACACTGGTGAGCACCTATGCAGAGGCCGCCATCACCAGTGCAAACTTGGGACAAAATATCTTCGGCCCACTGCCCTCTTTGGGGCCGGTAGCCCACCTAATGCAGATTCAAGGGCTTAATCAGGCGTTTGCTCACCAAACCCCTCTAATGAACCAGGTGCCTCAATTGCCTATGGTTCCCCACCCGAGGCAGCCATTGAACTACGCGCCTCCCACGCCATCCTATTTGTAATCCCAACAGCAGTACCACTACTCTCACGCTACTCAACAGTAGTAGGTGTATTCCCAACAGCCCCAGGCACCATTATACCTGTCAGGACTGAACTTTCCTCCAGCTTACCAAAATTAGCTGGCGGTCCCGCCCGCTTTTCTCCAAAATTTGGCCCCGTCACCTGGAGGCACAACTGAGAAGGACAAGCTAGAGGAACTAACAGAAATGATCAAGAAGATGTCCACGGAGATGACGCATTTGAAGAATCAGAATAACTAGCTGCAGGCCTCCCAGCGTAATTTTCAGGCCAATCTCAATCGAGATAGTCGAGATAATAGAGATGGCAGAGACAATCGTGAAGTAGGCACCTCCTGCGGCCAGAATTATGAGAGAGGGAAAAACACCAATCATAATGCAGAAAGAAAACCCTCCCAAAGGCAGAATCGTACATGGAACACCAGGCCCAACAATGGTGGTGTCCCCATGCCATTCGATCAACCGGCAAGCAATGACAAAACATCTAGCGGTGTGTATCTGGCTGAAGCGGCCTTGTCCAGGTGGTGTCGAATTCACAAAACTAGCAGGCATTCTGAGCTGGATTGTCCCAAGTTCCAGACAGCTCCTGAGATCTTCTAGGTGGAGGTACAAAATGCAGTTGACAATCCCAACTGCAAGGACATCGTCCCATCTAAGCCCTACGATTCCTCATGTCTGGTGGTCAATCAGGCACCGTTTCCACGAGGCGACCACAACGAGTCTGAAGTCGAGCCTACTCCTACGAAGGATGAGAAAGTGCAAGAGGTAAGTAATAAACAAACCTTGGCTCAGCTCTTTGATTCAGTAGATAATGGTCCAGTAGATGAAAAAGAACCATTTGTAGATGAGGTCCACATGTTCCATCAATGGTCGAGTCCCTACTTCCTTAGGAATAGGCAAGCCGGTGGACCCTTTACAACTTCTACCCCACCAAACAACCTCGCCACTCCGCCTGACCCAAATGCTAGTAACAACCCTAGGCTTCCTCATGTACCCGCCCAATATCTCAATAAGAACCAGTCCAAAAACTAGCCACAAAATCAGCCTCAAGGCCAACCCCAAAATCTGCCTGGGAAAACTAAGGTCCAAGCCCCTAGTTCTCTCATAGGCTAGGATTTTAGTTCTGAAGTCGAGCAAATGGGTGAATATGTGGCAGAAGAGTTCAAGAAGGTAAAGATCAGTTTGTCAGCCTTTGAATTACTCAAGGTTCTTGCCATGAGGCACACCTTTTTTAGGGTTCTAAATGCGACTCCATCCTCTAATACGACACAAAAGACCCCAGCCAAGAGGGTAATCTTTGAGGAGCCCAAGAAAGAACAGGAGATATAGGACAATATCGGAAGAAGGAACGATGTGCCCGTGAATCGGTCAGCAAGTAGACACATTGAAAAGGATCCAGAAAGGGCTAGTAGGCAGCCTCCCAGGGACCAGCTATTTAAGAAGACCAGGGATATGGATAGTGATAGGAATAGAGGCCAAATAGCTCAAATGGACACACCTGTGGGCATCCTCCAAGGGAGACCGAAAACTCCCCCTTTCCTGACCACCATTAGGATCTTTGGAAAGAATCTGCATAACTACTTGCTCAATTTAGGCGCATCTGCCAACGTCATGCCCTTGGCCATATGCAAGGCTCTTGGCATCACCCCCATGCCTTCAGACAGAAAAGTGACCCAGCTGGACAAAACAAAGATCAACATCGTGGGTGAAATAAACCACATCCCCATGCAGATTGCTATAGACCCACGAATACAACAGGTCATTGATATCCAAGTGGCGGACATTCCTGATGCTTATGGAATTATTTTGGGAAGGGAGTTCACCAAGGAACTGAATGGATATACCTCCACAGACCTTCCTCATATGTGGCTGTTGTGGAAGGGGCTGCCAAATCAGATCCGCATCGACCGTGAACCCTGTATGAAGTATATGATCACGGAATACAATAATCTCAGTGAGGTGTTGTTCTCCAAGACTGACTTAGGGAACTATCACCCTTTTTCCTACCAAAATGAGCTTGAGCTTCAGGAAGAACATGCAGGTGAATTATTGCTGGTGTTGTGCAGTCCCTCGGCGGATTCCACACGAATGCCCCTAGACACGGAAACGTTGGTAGAAGCTGATGGTGAGCCTAATCAAGAGGACGACTAGGGATTGCTCAATGGCTTCCAGGAATTCATGGAGAAGTGTGCGAGGGATCAGCTCAGCTTAGGAGCTCAAATGAATTTTCAGGACCTCTTACTGCTAAACTGGTGCAGGGTCCATAATGCTGCTCACTCTGAATTTGATTGTTGCCTGTGCCAAGCGGCAGTGGAGCATGTTAGAAAAGCAGCTGCTCCTCAGACAGAAACGACAAAGGAGACACCAATAGCATCGCCCATTGATCATTGCCTCAAGCCAGAAAACTCCCCTAAAATCACAAGGCCCGCCATCCAGCCAAAAGGGAATGGAAGTTCAATTAGGCATGAAGATAAGGAATCCTTCGCGTGCTAGACGCTCTGGTTTGATGGATCAAAATCAAGGCAAGGAGCTAGAGCAGGGATTGAACTCATCAGTCTAACGGGTAAGACATTTCTTGCTGCTCACCGACTGCAGTTTTATTGCACTAATAACATAGCAGAGTACGAGGCCTTAGTCCTTGGTCTTCTTATGGCCTTGAAGAAAGATGTGAAAATGTTACAAGTTTTTGGGGATTCCGCGCTTGTAGTTAACCAGGTCAAGAAGTTGTATTCCTGTCATGATCAGAGACTCACAAATTATAGGCACAGGGTTTGGGATCTATTAGAGGGCCTATATGCATTCAATATACAATTGATCCCTCCTGCTCAGAATCGCACGGCTGATGCCTTGGCCCAAGCAGCCAGCACTCTACAACCCCTCTCTTTGTCCGGGCTCAAGAAATTCACTGTTGAGCTGACATCCACACCATCAGTCCCAGATAATGTCACTCACATGCAAGTCTTCAATGACGACAAGCATATCCTCCAGTTTATCATAAGTTTTGACGTCTTCGCAGCTCAAATAATCGACGAAAGTGATCTGCAGGAGGCTGAATTGGACATAAAGGGGGTCATTAACCTCAAAACCAATACAATCCCCAGAGGTATGGTTCAGCTAGAACGCATATTTAATTTAGATTAGATCAAGGATCAGGATCAACGAACAAAGAAGGAGGCCATAAGCAACCAGTGTGATACACACAACCTTGGGACAGCCAAGGATGCCAGGAATGTTTTTATTGGCAAAGTGTGCACGCCAAAGGAAAGAAGAGGAATCATAGGTGCATTGCAAAGATACCATGATGTGGTGGCATGGAGCTATGAGGATCTGAAAACTTATGACACTTCTGTCATTACACACACTATCCCTCTTAAGACGGAAGTGAGGCCATTCCGCCAGTGGCAGTGCCCCATCAATGCCTTGCTAAAACTTGTCATTTACAATGAGGTGCAAAAGCTGCTTTTAGCAAGAATTATTTTTCCTATCAGGCACTCCACGTGGGTGGCTAATTTGGTCCCAGTCAGGAAAAAGAATGGAGAGATTAGATTATGCATGGATTTTCACAATCTCAACCGTGCCTCAGAGAAAGACAATTATCCAGTGCCTTCGTTGGATTAGGTGCTGCAAATAGTCAACGGCTCCCAGATGATGTCGTTCCTCGATGGTTACTCGGGGTAAAACAAGGTAATGGTGCAATATGAGGATCGTCACAAGACAACATTCACCACTAAGTGGGGGACGTTTGCATATAGGAGAATGCCTTTCGGGCTTATCAATGCCGGCACCACGTTCCAATGCGCCATGAACATTGCCTTCAAAGACTTAATTGGCAAGTGCATAATCATCTACATGGATGATTTGACTGTATTTTCTAAGAAGCGGGGCGATCACGTCTCTGACTTATGTAAGGTATTTCAGAGATGCAAAGAGTTCAGGGTTTCCCTCAACCCCAAGAAGTGCATTTTCAGAGTGTGACTGAAGGCAGGTTGCTTGGGCACATCATCTCAAAATAGGAAATCTCCATTGATCTAGAGCGCATCGAGTCCTTGCTCAAAATTCAGCCCCTGGGCAACAAGAAGGAATTAAAATCTTTCTTCGAAAAGATCAATTTTGTCTGGAAATTCATCACAGCCTTCGCAGAAATTGTCAAACCTCTCAATGCCATGCTCAAATAGGACGCCAAAGTTGAATGGACACTTGACGCCAAACAATCCTTCGAAGAAATCAAACAGGCAATTGCTGAGGCACCTGTGTTAGTTAGCCCAGATTATCTGAAGCCATTTTACATTTACTCATTTGCTTCAGAGCATTCTTGTGCTAGCATGTTGACCCAAAAGGACAACGAAGGAAACGAGCATCCGATCACCTTCATGAGTGCTCCCCTCAAAGATGCTGAATTACATTACCACAACATTGAAAAGCAGGCGTACGCTCTCGTCAAAGGAGTGAAGAAATTTAGACACTACATTCTACACAACAAGGTGTTCGCCATTGTCTCCAACCCAGCAGTTAAGACGCTGCTCATGCAAAATGAATTGGGCGAACGAAGGGCTAAGTGGGTTACCCTGCTACAGGAGTATGATATGGAAATCCAACCGATGAAATTGGTGAGAGGGCAGGCACTCACCCGTACAATTTCTGAAACAGCAGCAGAGGCTGGACCTGAACTCATGGTGTAGCAGTACCAGCTTGAGGATGTCTCACCGGGAGAATGGTATCAGGATGTCGTTTATTATCTGTTGAATCATAAGTGTCCGACGCACCTGCAAGGAGTCCAAAAGAGGGCCCTGATATTGAAAAGTAATGGCTACATGCTACAGGGTTCCATCCTCTATAAGAAGAATCATAAGGGCGTTTATCTGAGATGCCTTCGCAGGGAGGAAGCAGAACGCATCTTGAAGGAGTTTCATAATAAATTTGGTACAGGCCACGGTTCTGGTTCCTCCATGGCACATCAAATATTGAGAGCAGGGTACTATTGGCCAACTGTCTTCAAGGATGCCCATTGTCATGTTCGTTCATGTCACACGTGCCAGACCGCTGCCACTAGGGAGAGGAATGCTGTTGTCCCACTGTAGCCTGTGCTAGAGGTAAGGCCTTTTGCGTAATGGGGTCTTGACTTCATCGATCCGGTAAGCCCTCCATCATCTGCGGGATACAAGTACATTCTTACTGCTACTGATTATTGTACTAGATGGACGAAAGCAATAGTATGTAAGCAATGCACAACTGTAGTTACCAATTTTATAGAAAGTTTCATTTTAAATTGTTTTGGTTGCCCGTATGCTTTGGTATGTGATAATGCACCTGCATTCGCTTCATTAAAATTTGCTAGCTGGGCGTTTGACTATGGGATAGCCCTCAAATTCTCATCTAATTACTACCCTCAAGGCAATGGCCTTGCCGAGTCCACTAATAAAAATATGATTACTGTGATCAAGAAGCTGCTAGATAGAAATCCCAAGGACTGGCATACCCAGCTCCGTTTCGCCCTTTGGGCTGATTGCACCTGCCACAAGGCTGCCCTTGGCGATTCTCTGTTTCACCTTGTCTATGGCCTAGAGCCTATATTCCCCATCCACCTGAAGATTCCTACTCTCTAGTTTATCAATGATTTTTATGAGGGAGGAGATCGTAGGGAAGCTCGGTTAGCTGAGCTCTTACATTTATGGGAAGTCTGAAACCGCGCAATAGAAAATTTCGCCAAGCATCACGACGTAGTGAAGAGATGGTTCGACCGCCGAGCCAAAATCAAGGCCTTTAGAATTGCAGATCCGGTCCTATATTGGGACAAGGCCCGTGAAAAGAAAAGGGGGACACAACAAATTCGACAAGCTTTGGCTTGGCCCCTTTCAAATAGCTGAAATCCTGGGAGATAATGCCTTTCGCTTAAAGACCCTAACTGGTGAGGATGTCCCGTTGCCAGTCAACGGGCAGCATCTAAAGCATTACTTCCAGGCTTGAGCTCCTTCAAGCTCTTCGTTGTAAATACCTGTACATAGGTTAGAGTAGTCACTTTCTTGCTTGTTCGCGTTTTGTTTGTGTCGCTTTTTCTTTCTCCCTCCCGGCAGTTTTGTTTTGAAAGATGTTTCCTACTCCTTTGCGGTGGCCGTGCTTGCTTGACAAGTGGTTCACTTTGCTGTCCATTCTTTGTGTTCTCTGGCTAAACATTCACTCTAGATTATCGGTCTTTGCAAAGCTGTCCGCGAATGATTTCCTTGTCTGAACTCTGCTCAAAACTTGACCCTTAACTGGATCTTCTTACCCACATCTCGGATCTCGCACAAATTACATAAAATAATTTCTAAAGGACCGTACTATGGTTGTTATGACACCTTGGTGAGTGACAAAATCTTAAGTCTACTCCAGTGACCACTGCAGTCTCAAACCCATTGTAGGCTTCAATGCTTACCCGGTTGAGCTAAAATGGTAAAAGAGAAATGAAATATCAAAGCAACAAAGTGAAAAAAGGAATTCTGAAAAGGAAATAAATGACCATATGGGTGTTCAGATAACTCTACTGGGGCTATGGACACCCATCTAGCAGTAGAGCAATATCCATGAGATTGTAGCGACAACTCCGTCGGGGCTATGGACGCCTGATTGGCAGTGGGGCAATGTCCAGGTTACTTTTGGTGTTAGGCAATTTATGTAGCTCACAAGGCTGAATTGGTAAAGTTGGTCACTATCCCGAAGAAAGGAATGAATTCACTACACACACTTCTGAAATGTCCTGTAAGCTGACCTAATTAAGGATCTCGTTCTCCTGGATTCACCTTTGGAAGCCGCTCCCGGTCTGCGAAACCAGAGATTCTGGGTCCTGAATGAATATTTATCCCTAGAATGCTCCGGAGCGTTCTCCAGCGGAGTCACCATTTGTTGTGCCCTTAGCACACACGCCCTTTTCGGAACAGGGACACTCTTTTCTTTCACCTCGTCAGGTCTTTTGGGGCTACCTCATTTTGCGTGCCCCTCTTTTTTTGACGTTCCGCATGGTCGATGTTGCTCCAAGGTTTCATCATAGATCGATCATGCCTTCGCCTTTAGGTTTTTTGCTGCCTTCCGGGGCCTCGGGGAGTCCCTTTGACATTTTGACCCTAAACGGCCCTGGGCCCCTTCAGGCCTGGGCGTCCAGAGTTCTCTGTTCGGGCTTCCCCTTCGCCTTTGCCGCCCCGTGCAGCGTCCGCCGGGCATCTGCCCGCCCTTCGGGGTCTGCCCGTTACCCTCCGCATGAAATCCGTTGTAAATTTTTGGGGCGGCGCTTTCCCCTTCGGGCCCCGGTCCCTGGAAGTCCACTTCCGAACTTCCGTCCTGGGACTGCCGACGGTGACGGCGAGCCCTTGGTAGCCTCCCGCTCCTCGGGCCCCTCCTTGGCTTTTTTCGCCGGTGGTTTGTTTTGACCGCCCGCTGTGAGACTCTCCGGGCCTGAATGTCCAGAGTTTCATTCCCAGAACTCTATGGCAGTTAGGCCGTCCTCCACGGCGGAACCCTATCGGTTTCCCACCCTTTGAGCCTGGTGTATCCCCTTGCCGTCGCCGGTCAGCGGCTCGAAATCCTTTGGTGGCAGAGCCTTGCCGACCTTCCGCGCTCTGGGACTAGAGCTGTTCGCCGCTACCATCACCCGATAATTGCCGAAAACCTCACGGCGGCCATCATCTCACGTCCTTCCGGCCGCCGGGCTCTGGAGTCTCCGCCGCCGCTGCCGACCTAAATTCAAATTCTGGCGACTTTTCTCGCCGCCGTATGTTCATTTATTGCGGGCATTAATGGCGGTTGGGGTATAAAATGCCCAACCCGCCAATGTCATTTTCACAAATCCGAGTTGAAGCGAATTGCAGAGCCAAGCATCTGGAGCCCACCGCGAAGAGCAGCGTCACGATCATCACCCCGAGCATCGCTTCGTCGACCCCAGTCGATCCCATGCCTCACCACCTACCATACTCAAGGTACGCCATCCCTGTTTGCCCTCCCATCTTTTTCATCATTTTGGGGGATTTAAACGAATTAAATAATTGGCTAAATTGAAATAAATGGTAGAGAACCAAGCTACGCTCATTACCCATCTTTTGGAAGTCTCCCAAACCCATCGGGATTGCCCTCGCCACCGACTCGGGACTTTTCCTCATCGCGGCTATTCTTCGCACAGGGCAATCCACCACCCCAGGTTTGAACCCCGTCTTTGCCGTCAAACTCAAACTCTAAATTCTCGTCGAAATGGTAATCCTTCCCGTCAGGCCTGATCCGTCAGGTTTCTCTGGCCGAGTTTCCGCTGGCATTTCGCCGCACCCCATTTGTAGACATGTCACTGATTTTTGGCTTCTGGGCTCCAGAATGTCTTTTTCCATTTAAACTTAAAATGGAGCATGTGTCCTTTTGCCGGGTCAGGCTCTGGGCCTCTGGGGTTCCGTCCACGGGTTTCCTCCACCGGATTTTTGCACTGTTTTCCCCATCACCGGCGGAATTCATCCCTTGACTTCCCACAATTCGGGCTCTGCCATGGCCCTTGTTGTTAAAACCTATTCACGGTGCGATAAGGTGGCGTCATTGATGCCTTCGGGCCCCAGATGTTGGGCCTCCGTGGCTAATTTTCCGCTGTTGTTCCTGGCGGAACCTTTTCGACGAAGTCTCATCTACCGCCCGACTCTCGGACCCTGACCTTGTCGCCGCCCTTGCCTTGTTCTTTTTTGACACGGTTGCCTCCCGCCCTCCAGGCCTTGGATCCAGGGATTCCATCCATGGAGGTCCGCGGGTCTCCTCCTGGAAGAATCCTCACCCCATCTGCCCGGTCTTTGGATCTTGGGCCTCCGTTTGCCATTTACCCCTGCCGACTCCCCACTCGGCCATGAACTCTCCGGGCCCCGGTGTCTGAGGTTCTGTCTTCGTGGGTCTGCCACTTGATCATCACTGCTAAACGGCAAAGTCCGAGCGGCTTCCTGACCTAGCCGGACCGAGCCTCTATAGAAAATTAACTCAGCATCGGCCGCCTTTCCGCCACCTGGGCCCCGGCCGCCGAACTTCTGCTGCCGGGTTTTCATTGTCTGTCGGTCGTCTCCATATTCCTTCTCCTGCCGGCTTTCTGGCCTGAGACCTCCGATGCACCTTAAATCGACCCAAACAAGCTCAAATCCAAAATCTAACTTTGACCTACATCCTAAATTGTGCTCTTCTCCATCATGAGCCTTTCGAAACATGAAAATTTGGCCAAGAAGGGTCTCTGGGAGCTTTCCATTGCATTTTCCCTTCCAGGCAGCATTCCTACCAGGGAAGTCTGGCCCTCCGGGCCTGGATTGTCCAAATTCCCTGAAACGAAGATTGATACCATCTAAGGATAAAATTTATGATATACTTGAATGATTATTTAGGTGTTATCGTTGAAATATGGACTAACATGAATGCTTTTGATGTTTTGTTGCACTAACTTTGCCCTTGTTTGCAGAATATATGGAATCGGCTGCAGGAACTTTAGGGGCCTCTGCTAAAAAGGAAAAGGGCAAGAAATCAGGAAGGACCCCTCGAGGAAAAGAAGATAAAGATCAGATGAAGTTTCAGTTCCAGGGCGAACCACTCTAGTCAAAGGTCTCCACCAACTGGAAAGAAATTTTAGATACAAACATCGGCCAGGTTGATATAGATGAGTTCACTCAGAGGGTCAAGGTCAACCCTACAACAAAGAATGCCAAACTAATAAGGCAGAGTGGAATCGCTAAGGCTGCCAGTTTTCCTCCCTCTCTCATAGCACCCGAACTAGTGATGGCTTGCCGAGAAGCTTATCAAGCTGACACTAGAACAATTGTGGACAAGGAGGGGAACATCCTTGCCGACATGTCGCTCAAGGGAATCACGAAAATATTTCACATTCCCATGTTCCCACACATGGAGGTTCCCACATTAGAACAATGCCAAGCGGTGTGGGATGCTAGTCCGTCAGGATGCAAGAAGTCTATCAACCTCTACTGGCTCAAGGAGAAGCGGGGCAGCACTGCGAAGGTTCCCCACGAACTCTTCCGTAGCGATATCCACGAGGACTATCACGACCTAGTAACTATGTTGAGCAGGGTCATGGGCCTCCCAGTAGCCACCTACTTCCAAGAATGGATGGCCTATTACATTGAGTAGATCCTGCGAGGGAATGAGAACGTTAACACCAAGGTCTCATTCGACTAGGGAGGTATCATTAGCAACTGCTTCCATGAGCAGTTTGTCAATGTCAAAAAGAGCTCAAAGTTCTATATGACCTCCTACCTAGTGTACTCTCTGGTAGGTCAAAGTCAATATAGCGGGCTATTTATGGTGCCTGATCAAGGGCACAGATAAGGGCTCAAGCCATTCGACAAATACCCATAACTCCAATACCGCAATTTCAAGTAGTACTACCAGGTCAATGACGCCTTTACTGGCCATATCATCAGATTGATCACTAGAGACTTCGAGAGGAGAGTCTCCCACAGCGCCAGGGAACTCTTGAAGGAATATGCCTTCTTATTTATTCAGTTTTCCAAGTTTACCTACATCTAGATCAGGGTTTCACGGAGCGGCCAAACAGATTGCCGAGGTACCCAAATGACAAAATCCTCCTCCTAGAGCTCTCTCGATAGCTCCAACACATCCAGGCCGTCTTCAGCAATAAGCACATAGCAGGGATCCCCTATCCCATGACCCTCAGCCAGGGACTGTATCGACTGCAGACATCTCAATGTGCCAGCAATTATGAGAAGGAGCTCAAGGAATATAATTTTGAATGGTACACGGCTCGCCCACGGATGGACCCACATGGCCATGTCAGGAAATCACTGGGGCCGGCATACGCCCACTAATACCATATTGAAGACTTCTGGGTAGATTGCAAAAATGACATGAAGGTCTGCGCAAGGCACTACATGGGCATGACTGTACAATTCTTAAGGAGAGTGCAACCGTTCCAGGTACTGGACCAGCTCGAGGAGGATGAGTCCACGATAATGCACCCAATGTACCCTGTAGTTTCCGACTTGGAAATCCCCTCCATTGGCTGGGATGAACAAGAGGTTGATGACCTGGATACCATCACCCAGCCGATCATAACTCGTACTAAGAAATGGGTCGATGGGCAGCTGGTGCAACTGAAGCAACAAGGAGTGGTCCTAACATATGAGGCACTCAAGAGTGAGCCAAGTGTCGTAGAGGACATTGCCGCTACCATATCAACTGGTGAGACCTCCAAGTCTCCTCCAGTCACCAGGTCTCAAAAGAGGAAAGGAATAGAGACCGAACAGTCTGCAAACCCCAAGGAGCAAGCAAGGAAAGAAATGGGAGGCTCATTTCCCAAAAGGCTCAAGCAGACAATGGCTACAACAGAATTGCAGCCACCATTGGCTCTCCCTACCCCTCCTATTGCGTCACCCACCTCCCAAGCTATGGTCGCTACATCTCCGCCAGTAGTGGACATCTCTATCCATCTTGCCCCTTCACCCCCGGCCGGGTCAGTGGTCATCATTGATTCCTCTTCTAGCATGACCTTGAAATTATCCAAGCATTCAATGAAGACCTTGAGGAGGAGATGGCGCAGCAATTAAAGGACATTGGAGAGGAAGCAAAAAAGTCACCACATGGTGAAGAGGGGCAGCCACCGGAAGAGTAGTAGATAAAAGATCTCACTGAGGCTGAGACCCATGCTGTAAAGAGCCATGAGGCCGAGGCTATTGAAGAGAAGAAAGAAGAGGAGGCAGCGAAAGAAGATAGTCCCACCCAGCAATTGTCCACCAAGCTGCCCGTCAAACTACTCGTATTTATTCGTAACTCTGATGAAGAGGAAGAGGATGCCACTAAAGAGAAAGAGGAGCCCCAAAAGGAAAAAGAGACAAAAGTCTTGACTCTAACTGAGAAGGGTGAGGGCAGCCATGATGCACCCAAAGATAAATCTGCCATGCCCGATTGGTTGGAGAAGCAACTAGAAAAGATGACTCCTGTCCTGAAGGACCCAAGGGCGAGACTGGAGGCCATCTTGGCTCGATCATTAACCACAACAAAGAAGGAGAAGAAGCCCAAGGTCAGATCCAAGGTAGCAATGGATGCTTTCGGCTCCCGAGCTACACAAATTGTGATGCCTATAGTTGGCCAAATAGGGGTGAGCTATCATGTCTCCACCATTGACTTGGGGACAGTGACTAGGGAACAAAAGGTTGAGCACCTAGAGGAATCGGTGGCCACAGTGGTACACCTGATAAAGTAGGACAAGGTCTCCAAGGTTGAGCTTAAAGTGCAGGTTGCTACCCTAACCGACTACATACATCAATGGTCCTCAGTGGACAACCCACCCACCACCTCCACAGTCGCATCACAGCTGCTCTCCAAAGAATAGATAGATAAACTAGAAAGGAGGAAGAACTTGGAAAGACCACCAAGGATTGGTTCTGACAGGTCACATACATTGGAAACATGGGAATTAGTAGGGCTGTGCGAACAACCAACAAGTTCTTGGACCTGATGCAGTCCCTGGAGAGCACGAGGAGGCTCTATACCAATTTCCCTGTGACATATGACTCCACCCTCCCGAGAATTGAAGCCATCCTTCAGATGCCGGAGAACACGTGGGAGGAAAAGATAGAGCTGAAGACGGAGGATCATTGGCTGGTGGATATGTGGCACAGAGACCTCATCAACCGGAAGGAGAGGTTAGAGCAAATCATGAACAAGGTGGATCCCGATATTGAGTGGATTAAGGAGATCCGGGCAGAGTGCATAGAGTATCTCAAGATAATAACGGGCTATGATATGCCCACAGTGCAAATGGACGCAGAAAAGATCAAGCCATACTTTGAGGAAAAGATGAAGGACATGACAGCCGGAGAAATCACAACGGAGTTCCTAAGTTTCGCTGCCTACGCCTTCGATCGATCAGAGCTTTTTAGGGACCAAGGCTCAAAGTATGACGAGGATTGGAAGCGGCTGGAAGAGAACACTAAGGAATGGAGCTACCAGGCGTTAAGATGCGAGATCCTCGAGATAGACAAGCTCTAGGCCGTCATCCTCAAGTACATTGAACACACAGCTTCCAAGGAGCAAGAGAACAGCCTAGCCAAAGAATAAGACCTTCCTGAAGAGTAGCTATAGCCAAGAAAATAGCAATTTGCTATAGGACAAAAATTGCAATAGTGCCATCCACTAGATGACAAAATAGGGAAGAGACAAAAAATGTTTTTAAATTGTAAATCTATTTGGGGGTAGGTGAAACCCTATTTTGTAATGAATCTTAGCCACATAATGAGAATGAATCTTGGCCATTCATTTAACTTTTAGAAAACTATAAATAGAGCACTCCCTCATTAGCAAAAGGGAGAGTTGAGTTGTTGTAAAGGCATGCTGCAGAAATTTATAAGGAATATCATTGACTTGGTGTATTTTCATGATTCCTCTCATGCTACTTGATTCATTCTCCAATTTCACATGCTTAGCTTAGATCTTATTGCTGTTAGTTAGCTGTTTACTTTATTTGGATAAATCTTAGGAATGCTGTTAGGTGATTGTGAAAATTCTTTCTTTGTTGATGATCCCTTAGTCCATACTTTTTGCTGTTTGCTAAGGGTAGATAGCTATGCAAAGTTAGCCTAGACTTGATTTGAAGCTGCCCCAAACATTTATCTTTAATTCATGCATGTATATGGTGGATGAAGGATGAAATATCTGCAACCTTTAGAAGATAGCACAATTTCCATGATACTGTGAAATCCCTGGTTAAGTGGGATATTGTTTTGAGGAATTGTCCATTGCAGGAACTCCATTGTCACTATTCATAGCAAGTTTCAGACTTAGGAACTTTTCTCCTCCTTCGCCCTTTTTTTTTTTTTTTTTAGTAACTGACCTATGCTAAGGTTCATTGCACATTGTAAAGCCAAATCTAACAACTAAATGGAGTTCAAGATTGCTGTTTGAACCTATAGCCAAAGTATAATTGCCTTTGTCCTAAGAATTCCATTCCAAAATCCAACTTTATACTTTATGTCCACACTTTGTATTTTCTGTAAAACCGCCTTATGATTCCAGCAAATCACATCAAACTACTGAGGTATCTGAGCACTGTCATGACCTGATACCCGAGAGACCTTGGGATAGTGTTCTGCAATTCGATTGTGAGAGATTGTCTTTCAAGAGAGGTAGTGCACCTACGCACTGCCTGTGTTGAGAAGTGCATAAAAACACCATCAATAGAACTGGTGCTAGAAGGAGGGCCAAGTTTTGCTATTTGCTAGGTTTTCATCAAGGTGACAATTTTTTTTATTTTTGATTTTTTTTGTATTTTTGAGTTTTTGACAGAGGCTCTTTGAAGCTAGGTGTAGAATTTGCTCAAGTGTAGGCTATTGATAGGCTTTGACAATGGCTCACCTTCAGGAGTCAAAAGATTATATGTGCTAGACCCATATACTATTGTTATGTTGTACAAACTAAAATTAGGCTTGAATTTTCTAGTCTTCTTTCTTTCTACTTGATTCTTATGATTTTCCATTAAGACCAAGTCACTGTTGTCGAAGTTTCTGACCAAGACTTCTTATTATAACTACGATGAAGATGATTTTGATAAGCTTGTAGGTGAACCAATGTATTCTATCTTCACTCATATAACAATTCTAACTCGTGTAATATGGATACAAGATATTTCCCCTCATTAATAATCCCTTGCATGGATACCCTTAGGGAAGGAAACTTGACCTTAATAGGAAGGATGGATTCAAAACCAAGGACTAAGGAATATGGTGTGGCTCCTGTGGGAGTGTGAATGCTAGTGTGGTAATCCCATAAGGTGGGATTGTGTTGGAGGTGCCAATCATGACTAGTGCCATTGACAGTCCTCTTCAAGATTTTTATGATGGTCTTGTTGGATGCCTCAACTTGGCCGTTACCTTGGGGATAATATGGAGTAGAGAAGTGGTGTTGGATGTGGAATTTTTTGCATAATTTGTGAACATCTTGGTTCTTAAATGGATGACCGTTATCAGTAATGATAGACTGTGAGACATAATACTTGCAAATGATGTAATTAAGGATGAATTTAAATATTTATTTTCCAATAATGTACATCATAGGGATAGCCTCTATCCATTTTGTGAAATACCTGGTCTCTATGATAATGAACTTATGGCCAATGGATGAGATGGGATGGATTTTACCTATGAGGTCAAGTCCTCATTGGGAGAAGGGCCTTGGTGATATGATTGGTTGGAGTTCTTATGTTGGTGTGTGTATAAGATCTCAATGTATTTGGCGTTTTCTACGCTTCTTGACAAAGTGGTATGCATCATGTTCCATTATTGACCAATAGTATCCAGCTCCCATGATCTTATTAGCTATAGTAGGACCACTTGAGTGAGATCCACATATACCCTCATGTACATCTCATAAGGTTTTTTGTGCTTCATCAGTATCAAGACATCTCAGGAGGGTGTTGTCTAGACTTTTGCCATAAAGAATATTACTAATGATAGTATATCTAGTAGTCTTACAGATGAAGGTCTTACATTGATTAATAGATAAGTCAGGAGGGATAACTTGGTCATGCAAGTAGTCATAGAAATCTTTGTACCAAGGGGAATTAGGACCAACAAGTTTGCACACCATCTCAAACTCAAGGATATCAAAGGTGGGGATCAAGAGTTGTGCTACTAAGAACTAATACTACAACACATTATTTGGAATGTCCAAGAGAGATCTGATCGTATTTGCTTATTATCATTACCCATTTTGCTAACCATCCCGTCAAAGCTACTTTATTAAGGAGATATTTCAAGGGGTCAATCTTGGCTACGAGATTCGTTTGATGGGGGTGATCCCAGAATACTGGTTTACAATTTCTAGGAGATCCTGATTTTTGCTTAAATCACATATTTTTAGAAAATATAATGATTTAAGCCTTGAAAAGTTCTATTTAAAGGATTCCAATTGAAGATGGTTTGATCGAACCTCCTTAGATCAAACCCCCTTGGATAGAACCCTGCTAGTTTTAAACCATACTATAATGGAGTCTCCTTTACACCTATCAAAATGCTGATAAAAAATCACTTTTGATTTACCTTTTGGGGGCTCAAATGAATTCATTTAAAATTTATTTTTTGTAAGTATGAAGTCCTTATTATAAGCTTCCCAAAAAGCATAATTTAAAATAATTTTAAGTTTTTTATTATATTTATTTTTTGTTTCTTGTGAATGTAGGTTTTTCACTGAAAATCAAGTTCTCTATTATGCACATGTGGAAAAATAGCAGATTATCAATTTTTTTTTGAAAAATATCACTACACTAGATATTGAATTTCTTTATCCAACAAAAAAAAAGAAATTTCGATACATATACAAAAAACGTTATGTTGTATATAGTCTTCCTATATCTAAATTGTAATTGATTTGACTTCAAAACTTGATTAAGGAAAAAATATCCAATAAATCACTATGAAACCAAATGAAAGTGCTAGATATTGTAGTTACAAATCTAAATTTGAAAAAAATAGAATTTTATCCTTCATAGAAAAAAAATTATGTTGTATACGGTGAGCATCACTCCTTAAAAATGGTGATTACCTAAAAAAAAACTAGTTTTTGAAGGAGATGGAAAAAGAAGTGCAATTTGATTCCAAAAATTTTGAAAAAAATATATTGAGAATCTACAAAAAAAATGTCACAAATCAAAAGTTTGCATCATCTTCAAATTCCTCATGGTTTAGATGCTATAGGTGCCTAAAAGTGAAGATTTAGTTAGAAAAAATTAGTTCTGTGTCTAGTTTGGCCAAAAATTGTAAACTAGTATTGTGGGATCACCCACGGTTAATATATAATGTCTTTTTTTTTAGTGGAAATAACCACCACAAGGCAAGCACATTCAATGGGATTGTAGTTGAGCTTCTATCCTACAAGTGTGTGACTAATATAGTCAATTGATCTTTCTTTGCCATCATCATCATCATCATTTTGTACTAGTAGTGCCCCTACTGTTGATTTGGTTGTTGATATATAGAGTATGAGATGTATACCATCAATCATTGGCATTAGAACTGGAAGTGTTAATAGATAATATTTTATCCAGTTGAAAGGCCTCTTGACATTGATCCATCCAAATAAATGGAGCTCCTTTTCTTAGCAATTGTTGGAATGGTTGATACTTATCTACCACTTGAGCAATGAACCATCTAATGGATTGTAATATTCCTTGGAGTATTCACAATTGGATTACGTTGGTTGGTGCTGGCATGTCTATCATAGCCTTTACTTGGGCAGGGTCGACCTTAATACCTCTTCTAGAGACAATGTACCCTAGGAGTTTGGTCAATGTTACTCCAAACACACATTTATTTGGATTCAATCATACTTTATATTCTTCTAAACTCTTGAAAAAAAATTCTAACATTAAAAAATGATTATGCCTTGAAAATGATTTGGCTAAGAGGTAATCTACACAATCTTACATGAAGGTATGCATGATATTATGAAAGATGTTGGTCATGGCTTGCTGATATGTAGCTCTAGTGTTTTTCAATCTGAATGGCACAAAATTCTAGCAATATGTTCCCCAAGTACATGTGAAAGTTTGCTTACGCTAGTCTTCAAGAGCTACCCTAATTTGATTGTATCTTGAGAAACCGCCCATGAGGGATAACATCTCATACCATGTTGTTATGTCCACTATGATGTCGATATTTTTTTAAGGGGAAGTCATCTTTTGGGCATGGCTTGTTTAGCTATTTTAAATCAATACATATGCAGATTCCTCCTATTGGCTTTATCACTAGCACCAAATTGGAAATCCACTCTACATAGTTATTAGGTCAAATGAAGCCAACATCAAGTAACTTCTTTAACTCAGCCTTCACGAGTAGGGAAATTTGAGGATGCATTTTCCTTAGCTTTTGTTTGATTGGTTTAGCATCAAAAAATAATGGAAAGTGGTGTAATACCAACTTAGGATCCAAACATGGCATGTCTACATAAGACCAAGCGAAGTTGAACTATCTTTCTGTGAAGAAGGCATGAAACTCTAGTTGCTTTGTTTCCATCAAATATGCTGCAAAGTGGACAATTTTAGGATTATCATTAGTGCCTATGTTGACTTGCATAGACTCCTCTACTAGCATTGGTTATTTCTCTTAACTTATGGGAAGTAAGTCCAACCCTCCATCCTTGGGTGCCTTAGAGAGGTTTTCACCCTTGGATGTGTCCTTTCTTTTTACTTTTTCAAGGTCTAGAGGCACCTTTTGATTTTAACCTAAAGACCTTTCCTTTTTTATTTTATCATTTTCATTTTTTTGACTGGAGGGTGGTCAATGCTCCCCAAAGTAGGTTGTGTTGTCAAGATCTATAGTAAAGGAAACTTTAAGATCCCCATAGGGTATGCCTTCATGTAATCCCATAAACTCGTCTATTGCTTCATTCTTTTCAAACATGTCTAAGGTTGGTGGTTGTTGTTGGTCCTAATCTATCAGTTGTAGGTATACTAGGGGCATGCCATCACCATGTTGTTGAGATTTAGTGAAGACAAAGATAAGGTGAAAATGGAAGTATTATTGTTATCCCAACAGGAATCAATCCAAGCTTGGCCTTCTATTGGATGATCGAATAAGTCAAGTTTATGAAAGGTCTTAGCTAGATCATAATCACTGGACATGCAAGAGTCCTAGTCCCATTCATTGGAGTTAGTCTCAGTATGTTAATCCTTTGATTTCTCGATATATTTTAAAGCACTAACCACCCCATTTGAAAGCGCCTTGGTACTAGGAGTGTTCAATTTTAATGGTTCATACCCTAGTCCTATGTTCTTTGGTCACTTGGGAGGTATCCAAGGTTCTATCATTCCATTCTTGTGTAAATCAATTCTTCTATTTCCATCATAACCTTTGTGTTTCATGATCTCAAAGCTCTTACCATATGACTCGGTTGAGATCCATTTAGGTTGAGCATCTTCTTCTTCCTTGTATAACTTGGAGGTGATGTCCTCTTTGTTAATAGCCTCTTCACTCAACTCTCCCCATTTTGTGAAGGTTGTGGTGGGAGATGCTCAAATAATGACCTTGGGTTCTTGTTTGATAGTAGATGACTTACCATAGGATTTTGGAGTTGTGGTGGTTTGTTGACACAATAGGTTGTCTTCATATGATATTCTCCACACCCTTTATCTTGGACCTAGATCTTCGGATTGGGTGGTGGAATGGTCGAAGTCAATGCTTTTGCTAAAGTGGAGCAATCACCATAATGGGATGAAGTGGATGATGTATTTTCCTGATTAATTGACACTTGTTGTTCGGGTGTCCCTCTTAGGTTGCTACAATATTGGAAAGGATCAGGATCATCGACAATTGTGATCTCAATGTCGTTGTGAGGAAACTTAAGGAATTGGTGGTATGTGGAGGGATGAACTTCATAGAATGAATCCATAGTTGGATAAGGAGGATGTTATAGGGAAGATCCATGCCCAATACTTGGAATGTGGTATCCAATATGTTAGAGTAAATGTATATTTACTTAATTTTCACTTAGGTAGAATCTATTTTAGTTGCATTTAATTTATTAAACTAGGAAATTAGTTTTCTTTCCCATATTCCCATATTGGGTGGTTGCTCACTCATTTGGATTTTCTAATGGCTTTATTAGCCTATATTATAATTTATTTTATTAGATTAGATTTTAATAAAGCTTATCACATATTTGGTGATTATTATGTTCTCGACTGTGAGAGTTGAGTTTTAGGTTGTTCCTAGGTGATTTGGAGCTTTGCTCCATCATGGTATCAAAGCATATCTCCTACCCTTCCTTCCACTGAGGATTTTTTTCTTGTTGGCGAGCTTGAAAGATGAGGTCACTAGTGTTTTGGCAGACCTCCGTGTGGTTAACATACAACTTTACTGAGATTTATGTAGTGCATATTTTGAGTGGTTAAATCTGGCCTTTTTTAAAGGGACACAGAAGGTTTATCACACATTTTCCTTTGTAGATCTATCTTTTCATCTTAAAAAATTCAGCGTTTGGAATTATATTAAATTCCCATTTCGACTCAGTTGTTTCCATTATTGTTGGTTTGTATTTGGAAGAACGATTTGATTCACTATGCAGATCTAAAGTCCTTTGTAGTTATTTCTAGCTTATGGAGGAGGCCACACATTTTGTTCTCTGGAGGAATTTTGGAGAGAGGAGGCCCAATTTCATTTACTCTTTCTTATGGATTTCATTCTCTATAAGCTGCATGATTTTCCAAAGAGGGGCAGATGTCTCTACTGGTGAAAGTGTCAAACTTGCTGTCATTTCTTCCCTGGAAGCATGTTTCTATTGGAGGAGGCACATGAATAAAGGCTACGTTTTGGTGTCACTTGAACCACTCCTTGGTCCTGATTGTGTCATTGAAATGTTTTTTTTTTCGGGTGACTTTTCCTTCATTCTTGAGGGTGCACTTTCATGTTTGCATTGGCTACTTGCTTGTGATTGGTAGATGATTCTTTGTTTTGGGTCGATGCATTACACTTTAGAAAGCTCCATTACATACATTTGTGGTGCTAGGGTTTTGGGCATTGCTATTTGCTATTGGTTTTATCCCACATTCTCAATGCATCAGTCATTTTAAGCCTTTATATTTTTCCACCTACCCTCTTGCTGCTATGAGCATCTATGGCCTGATAATCGCACGATGCATTATGAGGGCTTTGATAAACTCTTTTGTATCAGTGGCATGAGCTTAGTCTTGGTGACTGGAGGCATTGTGGTGCATGTAACCACCACAACATTGTCTAATTGGCCCTAGAGGCTTTATTTTTCCCACCTATCTGTCATGTGGACATTTCTTATGCATAGGCATACTAAGCATCCACCTTGTTATCTTATTGTTCTTCATATTTGTTTGGAGGCTATTATTTATCATCTTTGGATTTTGTTCCTTATATGCTTTCGCATTGTCTAAGTTTGCCATCTTCTAGGCAAGTCCTTGATTGGTTGGTGACATCATCATACTTGGCAAAGGAGACGCGTGGATAGTTTTTAGAGACGCCATCCTTCTTGCATTTATCTATGGCCTTGTTTCTTCCTAAAGGGAGACAAGTTTGTATGCATTGGATCATGTTTTACCATTAGTGTAGGAGATTATCGATTATATGGGGGCTTCATTGTCCTTTATCATTTTCATGATGTATGTAGTCCTTGGGGGGTGTGATTGAGTCCTCCATCCATGCATCATTTTTGTTTTATTTTCTCTCTTTTGGAGAGGGTTTTCTTCCCATAGGTTTTTTCTCCTTTTCTCCGATTGTGACAAATTTCTTTTTGTAGTTGTAAATGGGTACCTAACATGGTTGTGTAGCCAAGACACATACTGCATCTTGATTTTTGCATTTTCATTCTCCCTAAGTTGCACTTAAGGGGGGTGTTAGAGTAAATGCATATTTATTTAAGTTTTACTTAGGTAGACTATAGTTTAGTTGCATTTAATTTATTAAATCGACAAATTAGTTTTCTTTCCTGTATTCCTATATTGGATGGTTGCTCACCCATTTAGCTTTTTTCATGGCTTTAGAGGCCTATATTATAATGTATTTTATCATCTTAACTTTTAATAATGTTTATCACATATTTGGTGATTATTATGTTCTTGGCTGTGAGGGTTTAGTTGTAGGTTGTTCCTAGGTGATTTGGAACTTTGCTCCATCACAATATTGTGGGACAAACTCTTATAGGTAGTGATATGACACCCTTGTAAGAGTGCTCTACATTGTCATAAGCTTTTATGATAATTCTCTTTGATGATTCCATGAAAGCTTTTGATAAACCTAATTTTGTAACTAGTTTTAAAGTGAAAATATACAATCTCGCTCCACCATCTACCAAGACTTGTCGTATTTATGTTTATTGATATAGACTTATAAGTGTAAATGGTTGTTATGATTGGACTTTTGTGTGACAAATATTGATTGGAAAAGGTGACATGATGGGTATTGGCTAAGTATCCCATCATTTCATTCAATCAATTGACATCAAGGTCTATGGGAATGGAAGTGTCTTCCAAGGCTTTATCCAGGATTTCTTTGTGTTTAGGAATCAATGCAAAGTAGCTCAAGGATAGATATCTAGGTAGTTGTCTTCCAAAAATGGTCTAAAATATTATATTGGGCTCTTGGTTGCTATTTAGAGGAGTGCCTTGTAAGGTCACCTTTGTTCGTCATATTGTGACTGCATATTTTGCTAGTTTCTTGATTGTGATGGTATTGACATTGTCATACAAGGTTCAAATATTGTTTATTATATATTCTTGGGTGACACGAGTATAATTGGTTTTTTCATTAGTCTTTGTACTAGAACTTCATGCTTTCCCCATCCCATGGTCATGCAAAGGATTTTTAAAGATGGTATGATCAATATTTGAAGTTTCCTAATGAATTTCTACCTCTATGACACCATTTTTGATAAGGTCCTAGATTATGTTTTTGAGTTGTTCACATGACGAAGTCTTATGTCCTTTGGTGTGGTGATAGTCACAAAAAGCATTGTCATCCCATCAAGATAATTTGAAAGGCCTTAGGTCATAATGTTTCACCTCTGGAAGTCATACAAAATTTGATTGCAAATTTTGTCTCAAGATGGATTTGATGGGTTCCCCTAAGGTAAGGGAGTGTATTTGCATCTGGGTTGAAAGTTTCTTTTAGGTCCATGTTCTTGGTTATTCTGAATTACATTTTTTTTCTTAGGAACATGTGGTAGGTTATTTTTTGTATTAGGTCCTTTGAGAGTCAGTGTAGGACCAATTTTGTTTATTATCTTTTCACCTACAACTCCATCATTTGTGACATTCTTATTGCGAGGCCAATAGTTTTTTTTGTCATTTTAGGTACTCTGGGCATTTTGACTCTTATTGAAAATTTTGATTTCCCCTTTTGCAATAAGTTTCTTTTCAAGGGTAGTTCCTTTCTCCACAAGGTCAAAAAAAGTAGTACAACAATGGACTTTGAGTTGGTATTTCAATTTTGTGACCAAGTTTTCCACAAACATGACAACTTTTTGTTTCTCAAGTGTCTTACAAGGACATCTAGTAGCCAAGCCTCTCCATCTTTGGAAGAATGATATAAAATTTTCACCTTCTTCTTGCTTGGTTTGACATAATGTGGCTATGATAATGTCATTTTCAATGTTGTAGGCAAAATATGTTGCAAATTTGTGGTTTGACTCATCCCATGTTTGTATCCCTGTTGGTAAATGGGTAAACCATTAAAGTGCTTGTCTTATGAGACTTCTTGGGAAAAATATCATTAGGTATGTATGTTCAAATAAAATATCTATACAAGCCATGTGAAACTCCCTCACATGTTCGATTGGACTTCCCTTTCCTCTATATTTAGTGAAATTTGGAATAACATAGTTGTGAGGAAAGGGAGGAATATATATGCTCTTTTTAAAAGGATATAGACATAGCTATTGTGTGGAGTAGGTTTTCTTCATTGATATTTTCATATTGTCAACTTGTCTTTGTAGTGGTAGCATTTTATTTTTCAAGAAGTCAACTTGAGTCAATGATCTGTCCACTGCATTAGCAATCACATTATGATATGGGTGACCCATTCTTGAGTCAACATTTTGCAATCCAATATTTGGGGTGAATGTGTTGGGACCTACAAAATTTGGCTAAATTTTTAGGGACCAAGTAAAATTTTTCCTAATGCACTCAGAAGTACCCTGCAGAATAAGCCTAAGTAGCTCACTTTGGGAGCTTACACTACTGAATTTGACACCATTTTTCAATGGCCGTTCATCGGTCGTTCGACAAATCTTTGTCAGAAGAGCGACATAATGGCAAAAACATTTTCGTCACTTTTTTCTCATCGAAAGGCCGATGACGAATTAAACGTCGAAATAACGGGAAAGAATCATCGGTCGACGGCATCATGAAATACCTCAAGATTTTGTCAGAATATCAATGAAAACTTTGTGTATCCACCAACGAATTACACCAGAAGTTCATCGCCAGTTCGACGAAATGGGCAAGTAGTAGCGTTGAAACAACAATAGACGTTTGTCGCCATTGTGACGAAATGGGCAAGGAGTAGTGTCGAAACAACACCAAAAGTTCATCGAGTGTGCGACGAAATAGGCAAGTAGTAGAGTCGAAATAACACCAAGAGTTCGTCGACTTTATGAAAAAATTAGCAAGGAGTAGCGTCGGAAGAACACCAAAAGTTTGTCGAAAGTGTGACAAAATGGGCAGGGAGTAGCATGGTAGCAACACTGAAAGATCATCAAAATTGCGATGAAATGGATAGGGAGTTATGATGAAAGATTCGTTGTAGCTATAGAAACTTCGTCGAGCCTTTATGTTGATTCATCAGTGGTTTTCGTCGGTGGTTGTCATCGAAATTGTGATGAAGAATCAATTTTTTTTTTTTTTAAATATTCGTGGAAATGTACCATTGCGGAGACTAACGACTGATCATACATACAGACTGCATATTGGTTTGATGCTTCAAATGATGCATTTATTATATTGAAAAGTGTATTACCTTATTGAGCTTCTCTTTGTTTCGAGAATAGTTTAATATTCTCTACTTAACAAGGCCAACCACGTGACGGTGGAAGCTCATTTGGCCCCTACCCCCCCCTCCTCACATCACTCTCAATTCCCCATACCCAATCATATAACATTAGTCATTGATTCATCCATTAATAACATATAATATTCATTCATTCATCCATTAATAACATATAACATTCATTCATCCATTAATAACATATAACATTCATTCATTAACATATAACATTCATTAATTAACATATTCACATTCATTCATTAACATATAATATTCACCTTTTAGTTTTTAAGTATATTATCAAAAATATGGTTACCGTGATATGATTGCAAATCACTTATTTTTTGTTTCTTTGAAAGCCACATGCTCGGAAGTGGAGTATCATCATT
>VDFB02178671.1:64610-81123 GCA_007258455.2 Sequoia sempervirens
CAGTGATTGACCATTAAAGTCACCACTTTCATCATGAAGATACAATGAGATTTTTGTCTTCAAACTCAAGGCATTGTGGAAGATAACATTGTGAATTGTTTGTTGTATATGATTCAATTTTCTTGCACATTTACTGCTTTGCTAACTTCCTTTAAGACTGGGTATTGCACCCTCAGCTGCAATCTCAAACAACTCACTCACTATCACTTGAAGATTCATTTCATGAGCATCCTTCTATAAAATCAAACTATGCCCTATAGACTGCCTACTTACTACAAGGGACTTATTGTTTCATGGTATTGTAGTTCTTAAGATCCTTCAACCTTATTGACACTACTTCACAGTCCACAAGGTATTATTCACTATTCTCCCATCTTTGGTGAGTCTCAAAACACTGCTTAAACATGCAATCCACTACCTCCATTACACAATATTAATGGCTAAGAAGAAACATTGAACCTATGATTACCACTGTTACTTCATTTGTACAGTCATTCCTTGATTGCATTTTCCTTGTCCAACACTATCAAAAGCATTTGAAAAACTCTTAAGGTCAGCAAGGGGGTAAGGAAACTCACTGTTAAAATCTCCACTTTACTATGCAAGGTTTGAGCTTTATTATCTTGTCACTGCTCAGCCTATTTTTGACTATCACATCTCAAGTGACTGTCATTCTTCTTACTGTAGATTGCATTTACAAATTTCAGTAAGCTACATAGTGTGCTTGTTATTGGATACAATCTTTAGATTGCAAGATTTTGTTATTACCTACAATGTCTCAATCTTTCTGGTATTGCAACCTCATTAATCCGCTATAGTTATGGTTTATATTTCTACGGAGGCCTGGGGTTTGTACCCTAATCATGCTCTTACCAATGCTTCTGTTGTTTTTTATTAGGGCTCTCTCAATGTTGAGGGCCCTAGGGATAAACTCGTCATAAAAAGTGACACATTGCATCTTTAACTAAAAAGATAAATCTGTATTGACATTAGCAATGATGATTCCAACTTGTTGCTCCTTAGGAATGGGTCACTTGCTCTTACTAGCTCGCTACCTCCATTGTTGTAAGAATTTTGTGATCAAGTTCAATATTCTGATTTTAGGAGTCTTAACGGTTGGAAATCATAGTAAAATCAGAATTTAATAAGTTTTGGAATTAGCATTGTAAAGTGTTTTTTAGGGTCATTAACTTCAGACTATCTTCTCTTTTGCAGGGGTGGTTGCATGCCAAATTTTTTTGGTGTAAAATATCAGAATTATTAGATTATGTTACTTGTCTATGAATAAAAATTATTGGAGTGTGAGTTTGATATTTTTTGAAGATCTAAATAGTCAAACTTGGTAAAGAAAAATCATGTCAGATAATATTAGTCCAGAACAAAATGAAGAGACACTTGATAGATTGTGGGCTAGATTGAAAAGAAAGGGTGATGGGAAATGTTATTGTCCTTGCAATAATTGCAAGGGATTAAAGACGAGATGACTTTTAATCACAACAGCTGAGAAACATTGTAGGCAGCATGGTCACGCTGAAGGGGGGCATGATTATCATCCATTGGTAAGTTGTTCATTATATGTGTTTATATTGATTGAATTTGTAAATGTTTATATTGTTTTAACATTTTATATATATATATATAATCAATTGATCATGATCATGGTTTATTTGTGTCTATCATTATTATAAAGGTGGGGTGCCCTAGGGCAGATGATATGGATTATCACGGCTCAGAGAATGTGGTTTTGCAAGCGGATGAACATGGAGCTGTGAATATCGAAGATGAAGTTAATGATCCTATGGAAAAATATGATCATGCGCCATAAAACACAGTTGAAGATGATGATATGAATACATTGATCCATGCCACATTTAGTGGCAGAGCTTATCATGATGATCAAGATGACTTTGATGATGTTCATGATTTACCTGTACTTGACAAGGCATATGAGCCCCTTTATGAAGGCTTCGAAACAACTCTTCTATCTATTGTATTGTTGTTGTTGAACTTGAAGGTTATGAATGGTTTATCAAACATAACAATCTCACGGATGTTAAGGTATGTCATAGATGTTATTTTTTTTCATCTATTTTAATTGTTGTTAGTTCATCACTAGTAAATAAAGGATGAAATATGTACCATTAATATTCTTTACATGAACAAATTATTTTTTGTTGTAGATTGATTGGTGAATTTTTGTTACAACCATCAAATATTTTACCTCACTCATATTGAGATTTATGTGCCATTATGAAAGATATCGAAATGGAGTATCAAGCAATAGATGCATGTCCCAATGATCATATTATATATTGTAAACAATAGGAATTTGCAATAGAATGCTCAGAATGTCATATCAGTAGATATCAAATAGATCAACTAATAAAAAAGGTGCCTCACAAGGTTCTTCATTATATTCCCATTATTCCACATATGCAACGATTATTTAGGTGTGAAAGATTAGCGCAATTGATGGATTACCATGCATGGAATAGAAGTGGAGATGACATTCTTCGAATGCCTATAGATGGTTCTACATTTAGGGACATGGAGGAAAAATGGCCATACTTTAAAGAAGAACCTCGTAGTCTCAGGCTTTCATTGGGAGTGGACGGTGTCAATCCATTTGGAGAGCTGAGATCTGTTTACTCAGTGTGGCCTATTTTTGTTATCAACAATAGCATTCCTCCATGGATGTCAATAAAGAGGGAGCACATAATGTTGTCAATGATTGTTCCAGGTATTTGTTTACATCAATTTTATTTAACATAGTAGCATCTCATTTGTCTTATTTGTTGCATAATGACTTATATTTTTTTCATTCAATAGTCATGTACATTAATTTATATATATTGCAATAAAATGGATATAATAATTATGTAATGTTTATGTTTATTCAACTAGGTAAGTACCAAGTTAAAAATATGAATGTATATATCGAGCCTCTTATTGATGAGTTACTAAAGTTATGGATTGGCGTCACTATGTATGATGTCTCTAGACCTATAGGACAAAGACAATTTCAATTCCATGCAATGCTTGTATGGACAATTCATGATGCCCTAGGGCTAACACATTTTTGTGGTATGTTATAACATTCAACTGCACTTTAAAAATATTTAATTTGATGAAGTAGATATTATGAATGTTTTTAAAATAATCTATTCATTATATATAATTATAAAAATTGACATATTTAATCCAATTATATACCATCTTGCAGGTCTTCAAACAAAGGGAAAATTTGCATGTCCAATTTGTGGTCCAAAGGTGAAATCTTGTCGTTCAAGAAGTTTAGGAAAGCAGGTATTTGATGAGTATAGGCACTTCCTCCATAGAAATCATAAGTATCAAACTACTGAAAAACATCTTTTCAATGGGAAAGAGGAGACTACATCAAAACCACGAAGAATGTCACCTCGCCTATGGAAGTTGGAATATAATATAATTAATCGTCAAGGTTATACATAGGATCAAATTGTTTATCTATCATATATGATATGTTTTGAATTTATATTTTTATATTATGTTGTGTTTACTCATGTTGTAATTATTAATGATTGTCATTGTTAATTTATTTTAATATATGCTTCATGAAGGTTGTCAAGGCATTAATGGTCAGCTTTGACAGGGACTAAAAAGTTATCCCAAACAATTTAGTAGGTTTCTCTACTATGAGCAGCTACAAATTGTGCATTTGTTTGATACAATGCATATCGGAAAGAATATGATAGAAATATTATGAAAAATATTGGATGAAATGCATGACAAAGAAAAAATTGTCAAAATTTGTAGTGACATTCAGGAAGCCAATCATGTAATGAAAAATGTCATTCAATTAAATAGTGATGGAGACCAAATTAATATAAGTTCCTTCCTTGGTTATTAATAAAGCAGCAAAGCAATGCTATAAAAGAAGTCATACGAAAAATTTGTTTTCCCACAGGATTTGCTGCAAACATAAACAATATAATAACAAAGAAAGGTGAATTTGGGTCAGGGATGAAAACGCATGATTGGCATACCTTCATTAAGGTAATTATTTTGGTATATTATATACGCTTGTATAATGCATGTACTTTTCAGTGTATTATGTTTAGTACTTTTCAAAAAATAATGAAAAGATCATTTTCATAATTGTTGTGAATCTACGTTCTACCTCTATCTCAGGACAACTTTGACAACAATGTCAAGCAAGTTATATATGATCTTGGAAATACATGAGGTAAGTAGCGATATTTGTTCAATTCGTTGTATAGATCTTATAATTGCCATTTGTTTTACTTGTTATGTGATATATTGTATATTTTGTTAAATCTTGTTAATATATTTGCCTTGAATCACTTGTAGATGGCTATCATCTAAAGAAATCCATAAAGAAGATATAAATTATTGGAAGAAAAATTCCTCATTTAATGTGTGAAATGCAAAAGTGTCTACCTTCAGCATTTTCAATGCACAAGAACACTACCCCTCCTTTTCCAAGTTGAGGAGATTAGTTGTGGACACACACAAGGTCAATGTGGATGGTTGAGAGAGCACTTGAAATTTTTGAAGGCTTTGGTTAGACAAAAAGCACATCCTGAGGGTTCTATGGTGGAGGGATATATGGTATACCAGATCATGTTGTACATTAGTGAATATCTTCCTAAGTTTGCAGCAAAGATCCATTTAGATCGCATTTGGGATCCCAACTCCATTAACAAATTCGAAGGGGAGTACCTATTAGGAAAGGTAGATTGAGGAAAGTGAGAGGTAATTATAAGATGGTCATGGAGATTAATTGGAATACATTTTACATATGATTTTTATGTATATTGTACTCATTTAATTTTTAATCTTCAATATAAATCAATTATAAATTAAGGTCATTAGTATTTAACTAATTATACGTTGTTTGTGAATTTCAAATTTTTTTTATACAGTTGGTCAAGAGTGGGATGCACTATATTTGTACATCGCCAACAACCTTGATTGAATGACGGTATGGATTGAGCGATGTCAACAATCTGGTCACGCGTTAACATGGGAAGGTGTGGCTTCATTGGTTAAAGAAGCTCATTGTAATAGAGATTTCAATGTTACACAAAGGGAAATATATTAATCACATATTATTTAATTATTTTCCAAAGTAATATATATATATATATATCTTGAGATTTTTCTTTGCATACATTAAACCCAGAATAAATATGTTTATCAAGTGATGATATTGCAATAATTTTACATGTTTGACATATGCAATTTGAAACACCACAAGATATATGTGGTGCAATGGTACATAAATTTTGAATCAAATGTTTGGATGACATGAAGAAAAATTGTGATTACGGTATAATTACAGTCTTTAGGTGACTAATGTTTCATCTGCAGGCGACCTTATACATCTAGAAATCTTAGAAAATGCGATATATGGGATTTTGGATGATATACTTAGTGTTTTTAAGTCCTTGATTAATTTTCTTAGTCATCCTGAATTAGGCTATGATTGAATGAAATGATCACGAGAAGCATTTATTGAACTTATGATAATTGATTTACCATGGTTAATACAAAGGTTGATTGGCCAGTGGAAATAGACCCTAGGCCCTGGCACCAAGCCAATGTGAGTAGGTATTTACAGAGGTTCAGATGCTTGGGTTGGTCATTGTTGGTAGACATGATCAAGAGGAAGGCCAATAAAGTATAATGTGGTGGAAGAAGAAGATCACAGAAGAACTAGAAGATGATGTAGATGATGTCCAGGGATCAATGGTTAGTTGATGATATTTTTGTGAAGATGTCAAAGAGGAGGAACTAGATGATGATGATGTAGGAGTTAATATTCATGAAGATGACATCCATGTGGATGATGACATTATCGAAACTAATATCAATGATTATGATGATATGACCAATCCTTACAATGTCAAATCTAGATTGGATGATACAGACAAAGAGTTGGATGAAGAAGAAGATCAATGACATTGAAATGTATAAGTTATGCAATTATATTATCTATTTGATATTAATTTCTTGATAGAATTATATTTGACTTATGTGGTTATATAATTAATTCATGATATTTTTAATTTTTATGCCATTACATAATTAATTTAATGATGTACTTTTTAATGTTTGAAAGGTCAAAAAATTAAAACATTTCAATAGTGATGTTAACAACCTTGAAATTAGTATGTTTTATGTTTCATGTGATCATAAAAGATTAAAAATTTAGTTGTAGAGGTGGTTGTTCAGTGGTTGACGTGTATGTTGGTTCTTTTTACATGTTAGTTCTTTTTACAATGTAACCAGGTTTGTCTCTAATATACCTATTGAATTTCCAATTCCAATCGAAGGCAACTCGAAGGACCTGGAGCAACTGACGAGGACTTTAAAAGCCTCGTACACTTCGGACTTTGCAAGACCTGGGAGGGTGATCCCTTAATGTGTTTACAACATCTGAACCATTATTATAAACAACATTAACAATAGTAGATGATCTCACTTAATAGCTCAACATGATAAGATAATATCAACAAGAATTGGCTATTCATAGACAATATCAACTATCTAGAGCATGAGATAACTAAACACAATCTATTGTATAAGATAGTCAATGATTTGCAATTTGTAGCAAGCTCTAGGAAAAGACAAACAAATACTGAACTACACGAATAATTACAACTTAGATCAATGCCATATATCCATTGCAGGAGTCAAATTCATAAGCATCTAGAGGTTTATAACAAATTTAATACATCACATATAAGATCCCTAAAAATATTGCATTACAATTTCATCAGTGTGCATTCTAACCAAGGACTATTTATCAAATCCTTATACAACACATATCCACCTATAATCCCATTCAAGCATTTTGATTAATTCCTTGAATTAAAACTAAAATAGAATCATACACACCACAACAGTGAGATGGATAAAACAACCCTTAGTTATTTCATTCAAAGTTCATATATGCATGTACAATGGAGAGACATGAGGTCGAATTTTTATTTCAACTCAAATGCTAGTACTGTTATACAACATTAAATCTCTATGAACTCCAAACTTGTTACATAATGACTCAAAACCTAAATTGCATTTCAATAAAACCATCATACTTTACAATTAAGCTCTTGCAACTTCACCTAGACTAGACCAAAATTATCTAACTTGCTAACCCATACTTCTAGCCTTAAAATTCTTCTTAAAGAAAATGAAGGAGAAAACAAGCATCAGACCAAAAAGTACACATGTCACCAGCCAATTGGCACACCTGGTGATATTCCAAAAATTGTTACAACAACCATCACCTTAAAATCTTCTTGTTCAAAATTGTTACAACAAGCAGTCATCCTGGAACATATTCTCATTCATCATGTCGGCGGAGGAAGGTTGAAACTTGATGCAATAACAAAAAATCCATGCAAAACCCACGCCAAGAAAGTCATCCATACAAAAATGGAAATGATGTAACCGCAACATCTGATTTGCCACCTATCGGTAGCCCCCTCTTTTTACTCATCATCATTCAAATACTTAGCCACCCACCTCTGGTATTCTTCGTCACTTGGCCAGTCAAAATCAATCACCTCTTTTACCTTTGTACTATAAGGCAAATACTTTACCGCTACTTGATTAGCATCTCTTTCAAAAGATTCCAAAAATGAGTCAGTACCGATAATCTTATCCATACAATTTACCAACAAATCATAATCTAAGTCATCAAAAATTATTTTAATTTGATTATTGATGACTTTACTTGCTTGATCCTACCATTGTTGGAGTGTTCTGATTTCCCCCTGCTCATCAGTTATATCAGGTAATAGTGTGTTACCCCAATCATTGAAGTTCTTTACAAATTCCCTAATCTTCCTACTTAGATCATCTGGTAAGGTCTGAAAACCTTGCAATGATTTAACTAATATATAAGTAGGCTTCAATTATTGGGGCCTGTTATTTACATCAAACCTTGAGGCTTTATTCATAACATCTAGATTATTTTTCCTAGGGATCCTATTTTGAATTATTGGAATCACTATCCCCTGATCGCTATCAATATTATTTATTGCTTCAAATAGCAAAGAATACAAAGAATGTATAGAGGGCAGTTTATTATCCACCTTTTCATTTAAATGTTCCAAAACAAGAGTAACAATTTCTTTTTCTTTTGAAAGAAAACCCTCCTCTTTTACCCTTAGTGATGTCTGTAATTGGTCAATTTCCTGCATGAGCTGCCTCTTTGTTGGATCAACAGAGCACTTTGTTTGTTCATCAACTTGTTCTAGAGGAGGGGTAAGAGCAATATTTTGAATGGGAGACCCTGGTGTAGAAACATTTGGAGAAGTAGGAGGCATTGATCCTGCTGTGGGAGGTGATGTGCTAGTTCCTGGAGCATTGGATATTTCTCTAGTATGTCTATACGTGAACCTTTCTACTTTAGTTTGCAGCTCAACATTCCTCTATTGCATTTTACTATATTCTTCAATTAAAATGTTATACTTCTCCATTAGGCTCTTTCTTTCAGCCTCCTCCCTTTCAGCAGTCTTTTGGGCCAACTTGGCCATATTCACAGTTAGACTAGTGGCTTTGGTTGTTGTAGCCTCTGAAGCCCTCTTTATTATTAATCCTCCTTTGAAATTTGGATTAATATCAACAATGTCTAGCTTTCTTCCTTGTGGAGCCAGTGCCCAAATTGCCAAGGTCTCATATTCTTCACTGAAGGCAGAGTTTTGTAATGCTGCCTTAACTTCTTCTTCAAAATTCTGAAAAGGATTCGTGGACTTCATAATGGCATTGAAAGCCATTGCATCTGCGATGTCCCATTCAAGAAAAATTAAAACACCAGCCTGATTCATCAGTTGTCTTCCTTCTTCAAAAGTGATGTTTTTGAACTCTTCTATTAGTTCAGCTTTCACTTCATCATTCTCCTGATCTGACCCGTCAGGCCTTAGTTCTCTTCTCTCCTTGCATTTATTTTGATATTCCTCAAATTTCATCCTCCATGCCAATTGCAAGAATACATGAGTCTTTACAAATGCATTGCCATCTAAGAACTCCTTGCAAGCCTCCATTCTTGCATTCTGCACACTCTTATCCTTCATATCTAAATCGGATAGAACCAATTCAGCTGACCTAGGAGGGGACGACATACCAACCTGCATGTCTTGATCAGTAACAATAATTTCATCTATGAGATCCTCAGGTAGGTGATCAGTTCTTTGCCTCTTAAGGCTTGGCTCAGGTGGTGGTGATGGGGGACTACACTCTGGTGAAGATTTTAATTCAATGATTTTGACAGCCCCAGGTACTTTGAATTTTGGGCCTGGTCGTGAAGGCGCCTTCATTATTTTCTTCCCTTTTCTATCTACTTCTTCCTCATCACTACCAGTATCCCTTTTCCTCCTTTAGATGTGCTGCCTTTCTGTAGGCTAACATACTGGCCTTATTTCAATTGGCATATCACTTTGTCCTTGCATATCCAGACTTAGCCTTAAATTTATCTTTTTGGTTGTCAAGGTGTCCATTATCTCTTTGAAATTCTTCATTAAAAAATCAATTCTCTTGTGGTATGGAGTGAATTTCATCAATTGATCATACATCGGATCCATTTCATGCACAATATCCAGTAGCTTACTATAAGCTATCCACTTTTCCTTGTTCAATTACTATCTATTTAAATCAAATTCATTCCTGATTAGGTCCTCAGGGAAATTGAACTCATGTGCAATTTTTTCACCTTTTATTCTTTGTCTGAAAAGAGCAAAGAAACCTTCAGGATCATGTTGTCAGCTTGGACCAAATCTCGAATGGTAATAAACAAAGAATTTGTCAAAATATTTCCAGCCTCCCTTTGGAAATGTAAAGTCAGACACTACTGTATAATCAGGGAATAATGTTCCCTTGCCCTTTCTAGTTAGGTTATCTTCATGAATAGTTCCCATCTACCACATAACTTCTACAAACCCTAGTCTTGGTGGCACATTGTATGGTAGTATGTGAGGGGTTCCTTGAAATCCATATATTCTCAGGATAGTGCTGACTAGATATGGGATAATGTCACCCCAGTTATATAAAACCCTCAATTATGGTTTCCTCTCCTTCAACCTAAGGAAATCATTCACTTCCTGAGGGATCCTAGGTACATTTACCATCAATCTAGCCCTAAATCTTGCAGAAAAACAATGATCAAATTGCACATAACTGGTGCTTTCCTTATTACAGGAAAAATCTGTAGCCCATATCTGTACTGGCAATCTTTCTCCATTAACTGATTGTCTTAAGTTCATCTTCTCAGCAAAGAAATCAGCATTCCTAAACAAGAACATATGCATCAACATGGAATACCAAAGGGTGGTACTGATTATCGCCATTATGACTTGACAGTCCTTCATCTATCCTCTCCACCAAAAAAGAAGCAAAGTCATATGTTACAGAGAAGTTAGGGTGTTGTATTTGCACCCCCATGAACATGTATGCAATCGACATTATTGCACCAGGGCTGAAACCCAAAATCTGACATAGTGAATAGAAAGTAGCTAGGAAGGCTTGAAAGCAAATTCCATTTGAAGGGTTCTGGTCACTAGAGTACGTCAATGAAATTGTGAACCCTGCCTTAACGGATGAGGTGACCGGCAACCCTAAAAAGAGATTGGAATTTTGTATACTCCTGCTTCATTTCTTCAAGATTAATAGGAACCAAGTCATCACTTGGCTCACTCAAATCAAAAGTCTGTTGGATAACATCTCTATTAATTTCTAATGGGCCTCATCTATCTCACGTTAAAGTGTGATAGGGTCATATCTTTTTTCCACTGCTCTAAGTAAGTCCACATCAGGGAACACATTTGGAACAACTAACTTTCCCATGTCGTACATCCATCCATTTGAAAAAGGATGAGCCAAATTCCTCTGTCGATACCATAATTTGAACATTTCTAAGCCTGTGAGTGGAACCCTAGCATCAACAATGTTGAAATTATTACACACCAACCCCTCCCGTAGGATTTTCCCTCACATCAACAACAAACCTCTCCTTCTCTCATTTTTTGATAATGGAAATTGATCTAGGAAATCATCGTACAAGTTTCTTTTCAAATACTCAATGTGGCCAGAGTGCTACTTGGTTAGCACCATTTTAGACAAACTAGGGCCTCACTATAATGTTACACTTCAAGTGGCTATGACTAAGCAGAGATAGGAAATTACAGAGTAAAATTACTGCAATTCCTCACAATTTATGATTAAACAATAACCCTAACAAAATATTTTAATGAACTTAGTGACAAGCATAGCAAACCCCCCTTTCCCAAATTTAGACCGTGCAGAATGACTGGGAAATAGAGAAAATTAACTCACGGCTTTTTTCGCACAAACTCCATTTTCTAGCAGCAGCTACTCGCAATTTCACCTTTGGCTCTGAAACTATTTTCATGAAATACTTGGATGCTTTGTGATACAAATGAGACGAGTAAATTGATTTTATGTCAATCAAATTTTTCCAATGGATGTCTCATTCGCCATTAAAGATAACTCTCGGGCTACACAAATGACTCCAACCATAATTTTATACATATTTAAATTTGAGTCGTTGATCCTTCAGTTTGATGAAATTATCAACAACCATTTTCAAAACAAGCTGACGTAATCGCCAACACGGCAATAAAGGGGCCCACTATGTCATATGTCACGAAGGAATGCCACATGGCAGTTGCCCGCGATATCGCAATCCTTTGATTTATCATCGTGGGATGGCGGGCATCGTCGATCTTTTTACCATAAATCCCGCTCCTTCAAAAATGGTTGCCATCCTTTCCTTTAACTGTTGAGCAACTTTTCCCTTAAAATCATAACATTTGCGTTGAAATAAAACACGTGCATCTTACAAGTGCATTAGTAATCTGCCCCATAATACATTTAAAACTGGTGAATGCTTTCTTCACTCCTTAGGCTTCATTGGATGAGACATGTGGCAGGCACCCGCGACATCGCAATCTTGAAGAGATAGCTCATCAATGGTCATGTAGATTTCATCCTTTAGGAAGGGCACGTGGCACCCGCCCATGATATCGCTATCCTTATAATCCCTGATCGCAGGATAGTGGGCATCATTGATCTCGTTGCTTTAACATAGTCGCCAGCCATGTCGTTAACCTTCAAGCAAATTTTCCAGCAAGATTATAACATATCTATCAATTTAGAACATGTGCGTCTCAAGAACACTTTAGTAATCCGCCCCTTAATACATTTAAAGCCGGCTAGTGTTTCCTTTACTCTTTAGGCTTCATCGGATGAGACACGTGGCGCCCACCCATGATTTTGCAATCAACCCAAGCACCATCGCGGGATGGTGGGGAACGACTCAGATCAAATGGTAGTTGGTCAGCGATAGCTCAAATTTGATCCTCCGGATAGGACACGTGGCACCCACCCGTGATTTCGCAATCCTTCAATTCCCAATCACAGGATGGTGGGCACCATTGATATTTGTAGGAAATAGATCAATGGCAACACTAAATCAACCCTTGCAAAATAAAACATTCCTTTAAAAGGAGAATTGGGCATTACTAGGTGGATGACAAATTAAAAAATTATATTTATAGAAGAAAAATAAAATAAATTTACAATTTGTTTTATAATTTTACTTTTAACTTTAAATGTATGTTCACTCATTAAGTTGTATTTTTTTTACAATCACATTTTTATTTTAAATGTTTGTTTATAAAATATAAAGATGCATTAAAAATATATTAGAAATATTTTTCTTTATATTATATAGCATTCATAACATTAAATTAACATAGAATAGTTTCATAATATTATTTAACCAATCAAGAAAAAATTAATCATTACTATGCAACATTATTCTCACATCAAACTAACAAATAAACATTGAAAACAAATTTATTTTTTTATATTATAACATTCATAACTTAAACCTTTTATACACAATATCAAGTTAATTATAAAAAACACATAAAATTATTTATAAGCAACTTAAATTTTTTAACAATTTAATAAAATATAATTTAATATAATTAAGAAAAATTAAATAAGAATTAAAGATAAATTTATGAAATATTAATCATTAGTGATTGCAACATTATTGGCACATCTTTTAAACTAACAAATAAACATTGAAAACACATTTATTTTTTATATTATAACATTAATAACTTAAACCTTTTTATACATAATGTCAAGTTAACTATAAATTGTATAGAGTTTAGATTTCCTATATCTCTCATATATCAACATAGGTAAATTTGAAAATATTTTAAATTATATAATTTCAAAAAAAATTGAATGAATTTAGAGAAGATTATTTTTATTAAAGTGATATAATCTAATACCAATACTAACATTAATTATAAGTCTAATCATAACCCCAACCCTAAAACTAACACTAATTAACTTCAAACCTAACTCTAATTTTATATCCAACCCTAAACATAACTATGATTCTAAAACTAACATTAATGAAACCCTAATTGAACCATAGCCTAACCTAATACTAACCCTTGCCCCGAATTGAACCTAGCACTAACCCCTGGCTCTAACATAGAACCTTAATCTTTGCACCCCCAACCCCAACCCTAATCCTAATTGAATCCTATACCTAATTTTAATTGAAGTCTAACCCTATTTGAACCTTCAACTTAATTGAACTCATGTTTAGGGTTAGGGTTCAATTAAGGTTAGGGTTGAATTATGGTTATGATTAGGGTCAAAATTCAAATAGGATTATGCTTGGAGTTTAATTAAGGTTGCTATTCACTTAGGGTTAAGGTTCAGTGTATTCAATTTGGGTTAGGGATCAATTAGGGTTATAATTCAATAAGGGTTTAATTAAGGTTAGGGTTAAGGTTAGTCTTAAATTAGGGCTAGGATTGGAGTTAGGGTTCAATTAAGGTAAGGGTTATTGTCTATTTTAGGGTTAGGGTTCAATTAGAGTTCTCTAGGGTTTTGATACAATTAGGGTTAGGTTTCAACAATACCTAGGGTTATGATTACAGTTCAATTAGTGTTAGAGTTAGGGTTATAATATGAGTTCAATTAGGTTAGGGTCAAGGTTTAATTAGTGTTAGAGTTAGGGTTGCAATAATAAAATTTTCCATAATGATATGGAAAGGCATTCAATTGGATTCATATACAAATACACAAATAAGAATTGGTAATTAAGAATTCTCTAGAACTAAAGTTATAACAACAAATACAATCCTTAGCTTAATCATTTGTTCTTTGTTAGGGTTGGGATAAGAATTTAACAGGGCCAACCGAGACTTAGGAAATAAAACCCTGTGGAGGAAATAAAGTATTAAAATCAAAGTTGGGTTTTAATTTTAATCCAGTGACGTAAGCCTAAGCCATTAACTCTAGTGGTTATGTCACTGACGGCTTAGCCAAAGCCTTTCATTAAATACTAACCATGCAATGTGTAGGTTTTCCAGATTCAAAGATATGGGAGAAGATCTCGATCGTACCCCGCCAACTCGTAGACCTAAGGTGTTGCCCTGTTATTTGGCACGAGGTCAGCAAAAGGCAAATGTGTGTCTTGTATGGAATGTAGGGCCCAATCTCCACTATTGAGCTCATAACCCATGGTTTTAGATCGACAACCAAGATCAAAAGCTAATGTAAATCTCTGTTGTTCCCTGCTAGCTCTCAGGAGGAAGAGGAAGGTTGGTGAAGCATTAATGAATTATTCCTTGCTTGTGTAGTCACGTCGATCTCAATCTGTGTGAAGATGTTGTTGGCGGCAATCATGAAGGGTGATCTTTGGATTCTCATGCAGCTCTAGTTAAACAGTGACAGTAAATACACCACAAAATTGCCATGTTTGTACATGCATATTTACTAAGCATTCATGAAGGTTGCCATTACCTCACACAATAAATACAAAAGGAATTAACTGCTAATAGTGTCATTCTTGTAGCAGGTAGAGCATTTTGTGGGCTGAGTCTAATCAAGTTTGAGTGCTTATTGGAGAAGAGAAAATGAGTAAGTTAGTAAGGAGGTATGTTCGTTTGAGCTCACAAAAGCTTGGTATTGCTATTCAGGAAGGTACTTTGGTTGAGCAGCAACATCCTGGAATTGCAACCTTCTACTACTTTGGTTGCAGTAGAAGGTTGCAATTCCAGGACATTGCTGCTCAACTGGTAGATGACAAAGGCAAATAGTCGGTGTGCTCTAAATGCAGCCAACACTTTCCCATTGATCTTACGAGCAACACTTCTGATGATGTAATCAAGACCGACTCAGACTACTGTCGGTATTTAAGTCACTTCAATCACGGTCTACCCTCTGATGAGGAAATGATATGTGTGGGCACATTAACTGTTAAAACCCCAAGCGGACGGACTAGAACTGTATTGGGAAAGGACAAGAAAGAAGAGGAGGTTGAGGGTCTACCGTATTGGGAAAAAAATAGAAGCGGGCATGTATACCAGGGTCTAAGTGTTGGTAAGGGTAGGGTGCTGAGTAAATAAGAAGTTGTGGTGCCTTCATGGCAATTTGGTTGCCTGGTTTTTTTGCGTGGATAGCGACAAGGGGATTTTGATGAAAATTTGTGTTCCCTATTCTTTTACGCTACCCCAGTTCATGCACTATATATGTTTTGCAGATTCAACGTGTGGGAAGTTTTGTAATGAAAGTGCAAATGCAATGGAGATTTTGTTCAAATGAAAATTTGTGGTGAAATTACATTTGAGCCGAAGCTTTACTCTCTTGTCATATAAAAGGGAATTCAAGGCTCATTTGTAGGGAGAGAACTGATGAAAGCTCTAGCTAGGTTTTGAGTTGAATATATGGGTAGAAAGATATATGTCCTCTGATGAGGAAGTGATATTTGTGGTGCCATTAGCTGTTAAAACCCCAAGCGGGCAGAATAGAATAGATAGATTGTTTTGAGTTTTGGATGAATATATGCAAATTATCTTAAATTGTATGCAGATATGCCTTAAAAGAATGAATAAACATATAATTCTAATATATTTTCTCTCCCCATGTGGATTTGAGTGAATTTTGAATGAAATGTTAATGATGTTGTCATTCTTCTTTTGAGAATTTTTTCAATTGTGTGTCTATGTTTTGGATAGAATTCAATTTTAAAATGTTGAGGTTTCATATTTATATGTGTGAGATTGATCTAATATTCCAGAAAATGAATGTTAAATATCATGAAAAAATGGGCATAGAATGAATGTAGAAGCAAAATTATATTTGCATATATTCATAAAATAAGATCTAATAAACAAAAAATATATGCAATTAAAAATAAAGGAAAAATAATTCAACCCAAATTTAGATAAGAGAAATAATTAGATTATATGATAACTTTAAGGCTAGGGTTAGGGTTTGATTAGGATTAGTGTTCGCTTAGGGTTATGATTAGAGTTATGAATCTACAATTAGGGTTCAATTAATGTTCACTTAGGGTTTCTTTCTTGGGAGAAGTTTATTGAATGGTAAGTGTATTTATAAAATTAATATGTCAAGAATTAATTTTAGATAATACTACATGTGATTTTTC